>CM038215.1:5722686-6028141 GCA_021442155.1 Cymbidium sinense | reverse complement strand
TTATATTCACATTTTATAAATGAAATGAAATTTCAAACCCATCAAATCAAATTCAAAATTCCAAATCAATTCATGAAAATTTCCTTAAGTCCTTTAATTTTCCATTAAAGGACTTAGCCAAAATCAACTCTAAATCTTGATCAAACCTATTCAAATCCATAATTTTCTCAAAACTTATTTATATTCTCATATATGAAAATATAAATATAAATCAATCAAATCAAACCCTCAAATTAAATTCCAAATTTAAAATCCTTGAAATTCTCTTAAATCCCTTAATTTCCCATTAATGGATTTAACCTAAACTTGATCAAACCTATTCAAACTCATGGAATTTTCTCAAAACTTATTTGTATTCTCATTTATATTCTCATATATAAATGAAATATAAATATAAATCAATCAAATACAATTAAAAAAATTAAATTTCAATTTAAAATTTCCTTAAATCCTTTAAATTCCTTTAATGGCTTTAACCCAAATCATTATTAAACCACTTCAAATTCTTAAAATTTTCTCATGATCCATTTATATTCTCATTTATATTCACATATATAAATGAAATATAAATTAAAAAAATCAAAACCAATTCAAAAAATCAAACTCAAATCCATTCAAAATAAAATCTAAGCCTTTCAAGTCAAAATCTTGAACTTAGCCAAATCACTTTCAAATTAAGCCAAACTCTTGATTTTCTCTCATGGTACAATCAATCCTACAATCATGAGCTCATATATAAATCCAAACCTCAATCAAACAATCAAAACCAAAATCAAAAAAAAACCCAAAACCCTTTCATATTCTTCCTTTGAATATGAAATTTTCAAATGGATCAAAACCCATTTGACTTCAAATCACTTGTAAATGGATTTATATTTCAATCATGAGTCCATATACAGGATCAATCAACTTCAAATCAAGCCTTGACCAAGCCATTTTACCCACTTAAGCTCACTTGACCCCAAGTGACCTAAAGTACCCTTACAAGCCAACTTTTGATCCTAACCAAATTGGATTGAACCAAACTCATATATCCTTCATCAGACCAAGTCAATACTTAACCTAAAATGAAACCTTACATAGCCAAAATCCATCATAGGCCAAATTGATTGAAACCATTGATCTAAGTTCACTCATAACCTATGTTTGAACTTGACCAAGCCAACATTTGAGCCTAACCTAGCCCAATTGGCCCACTTGACCCAAGTTGAATTGATCTAAGCCAAATTGATTGAAACTAATTGGTCAAGTCCATCCCAAATCACTTGTGGAACTTGACCAAAGCCTCAATTGGCCTAGACCAACTAGACCAATTGACCTTGACTCAACATGACTAAAGGGGTCATGTTGAGCCAAATGAACTTAACCCAAATTGATTGGAAACAAAGATACCAATCCACTCCATATGACTAACCTAACCTAAACCTACCCTTGACCTACCTCAAATAGGTCAAATGGGTCAAATAGGTCAACTTGACCCATTTGACCTAAATGAAGTCATATGAGCCAAAACTAAATATATACCAAATTAAACCAAACCAAAGCCACCAAAACATTTCAAATGGTCATATGAACTTGACCCAACCCTTGGTTTGACCTGATTTGACCAATTGGTCAACTTGACCCATTTTGACCTAAATGGGTCAACATGAGCGAAACCCTATCAAATGGATTCCAAATCCAATGAAACTTGAGAAAACCTAGTTTCTCCACATACCTAACATATCCAAATTGAAAAAAATAGCAAAATGGCCATTTTACCCCTAGGCCATATAATAAATTTTGGCCTAGCCCATGGGTATTTTGGTCATACCCTCTTCACAATCACTTGAGGCTTTCCTAAAAGCTCAAGGGGACTTAGTGATGAGTGGTGCACCCAACCCAATGGTTTGGGTTTGGTTTATTATAGTCAAACCCAACCACATAGCTTGAAATTGAGTTTTCAAATTCCCTCTAAGCTCAATTTGATGCACATGGGAGTTTGCCAATCCACTCAACACCTCAAATCGACCATGTACAAAGATCTAACCAAAACAACCCTCCCAATCTCATTGGTGGATCAAAATGGAGGTGTAACCCATCGATTGCCATAGGGGAGATATACTCCCCCTAATTCAATGAAATTTCAATTCACTCACTATCGACTGAAGCCTAGGAACCCAGAGAAACCACCTCAGAGCATTCCCAAGCTTCTTAGGAAGGATTTGAATTCTTTATTTCTTAGTTTTGCATAGTGCAAAATAGGGGAGCTCAATCCATTAGCCAACTTCTTCTATACTTGATCTCCATCCAATTACTCTTGCACACTCCATCAGAGGGTCAAACTTGCCAAGCTCGATTGAAGTTCCCAAGGAGCTCAATTGGATCAAAGTTGAAGCCCAAGTGAAGTGGTGTTGGTCTACCCATTGATCCACTCAATCCCAAGGCCTATAAATTTCAACAGGGCTTTGTCTCCACCAGATAAAGCTACCTCATCGATCTCAGACGGTGTGGGTGGTGAAATTTTTTTTGACCATAGCTTAGGGTGTTGGAGCTTTGTGAAATCATGGCATTGGATGGGTTTGTAATTATGTTTAGATGGTGTGGGATTCCATTTCGAGATCTCCCCTTAGATCATGGATGGTCTCCATTGATCCTCGGGAAGAAGAACTTGGCTCATCTCCATCCCATTTTAGATGGATGGCTGAGATTATTTAACACATTTTAAAAATCATTTTCTCTTTTAAAATTGTGGGTGAATCCTTAGCCATCTGATCTTTGATCGGATGACTGAGGATATTAGTGCATGTGTTGTCGTCACCATTTGGGATGTGACGTTTAAGTTACACCCTCACAGCACGACACGTGTAAAGCGTGCCACCGCATGGTGTGGTAGTATTAATTAGTTAAATTAATTTCCTAATTAATCCATGGATTTCAAAATTCATAATTCTTCAGAGAAAAATTAGAAAAATAAAAGGAAAAATGCTTTGAAAAGATAACTTCATCTAGAATATTTAAAAAATGTTTTCAATGGATTTTGAATTAATCTGTTCTCTAAATTTGGGTTTTTTTCAGAAACTTAATTAGCTAGTTATACATTAATTAGGTCATCAATTGATCTCAAATTTCTAGGGTTCATTTTAGGGGATGACTTCTGCCTCCCTTAATTTTCTTGAGATTTATTGAGGGCTCAATTGAGGAAATTGGTATTTCATTCCCTAATTACCTATTTCATGTAATTAAGGGTAGTTTAAGTATGATTGGATTTACCCTATGATTAGGTTTGATTAGGGTCGGATCCAGAGTAGGGGTTTATGGAATAATTTTAGGCATTTCCCTAAGCTATTCTAAACCCCCTTCCTTAATCCCATCTAATTAAGTTAACTCATTAATCACCCGATTAATCAATTTTCAAAAATTCTAAAAGTTCTAGAACATAATTAATCTACCTTGGGTAGATGCTTAGGTGTTTAATAGCCTTAGTTTAATTAAGGAAATTAAAACCCCTTTCATAAGTATGAAAGGGTGTTTTAAAATTACTAAAAATCCCTTAGTTTAGTTAACTTTTTTGTGAGCCAAATTGCATTAAGCCTTTTCATTATTAGCTGCATTGCAAATTTAAATATCTTGTGGGTTTTATGTCATCTCATTGGCTTTTAATTACTTAGTTAATTTTTCTAAGGTGGTGTAGGTAAGGGTTAATTATGCCACTTAAATTTAGATTTTATTATCTAAAAATTAAACAAAAATACAAAACACATGTGGGAATGGGTTAGGAATAGCAAAATCATCTCACCTTTTCAAAATTAAATCAAACTTTAAACTAAACAAAAATTATTTTTTGAAACTCACTTTGATTTATTCTAAATTTTCTTATTCCTTAATAATATCTTTACGATTTAAGTAAAATGAGTTTGTTTACATGCTTTCATTGCTTTGGATCTTTCCCAACATGTTAAGTTGCATTTCATGTGATTCATGCATTCATAATTTCATGTTTCAAATTTTAAAATGAAATTGTTTACTTATTTGTTGAATGTGCATGTGTTGGCTAAAGTAAAATATGAGTGGCTATTATCACTATTAAATCCAAAATATTTTAAAACTTATAAATGAAATATCAAATGAAAGTATGCTACTTATACTTTAATTATAAGCTTGCATGTGAAATATTATAAAGGTATGCTTAGTATAGGTTTCCTTTCTTTCCCATGTTGGTATAGTTTTGAATAGGAATTTTGGTGAAACATAAGGTTAATTTGAAAGGGACCTAATGCACACCTAATTTCATATCCTATTCATCCCTATGCTACCATCTAAGAAGGGTTACTTACACTTACATACATAAATTGCATAAATAAAATAAATCAATTAAACAACTTTTGCATCTTCATTTTCTATT
Source organism: Cymbidium sinense (assembly GCA_021442155.1). Classification (NCBI taxonomy): domain Eukaryota; kingdom Viridiplantae; phylum Streptophyta; class Magnoliopsida; order Asparagales; family Orchidaceae; genus Cymbidium; species Cymbidium sinense. The sequence goes on along the minus strand of CM038215.1, from coordinate 6,023,757 downwards.
TCATTTCTTTTATATGCATGTTTACTTAAGAAAAGTGGTATATTAGTTTGGACACCGAGGTTGAGGCTTTAAGTAGCCTAAGTAGGTCTTTATACCTTACACCTGGTTAACAATGTATGTACTCACTTATGCCTTTCTTACTTTCATGTATGTATGTGAAATTTTGGATAAGGAAAACCTTTTCTACTTAAGAAAAATCATGCATATTCAACTTCTAATTTCTTACTTAGCATGCATCATAAAGTGTGTTAACTCTCATTTGCATGTAAAGATATGCTTAGGGTCCATCTATATGCATGTCATATATGTTGGGAAAGAAATGATGTAATGAAGTAAATTGAGTCACTACAAAGAGTCAAATTCATCAAATGAACATGTCTGAGTCTAAAACCAAACAAATCTAAATTTAAATCCAAATGGGTTGATTTGGCCAGCTAACCTAAGAAGACCCAAATGGATATTAAATCTAAATTCAAATCAAACAGCCAAAATCATTTTAAATTTTTAATTAGATAAAATTTAGGCAACCAATGGGTTTAATTTAATAAATTTGATCATTTAACTTAGAATAGTCCAATGTGGCCCATTAAGCCCAATTTTCATAAAAATGGGCTTAAATCTAAATCTACATCAAATCAAGTGAGATCAATTACTCCAAATCATCTTAAACACTTAATCAAACATGAGTGTAACCCAAACACACCATATTGAGCCAAATTGATCATTTGAATCAATTAAGCTGAAATAAAATATAATTAGCAATCAAACTATAAAAATTAGAAAATCAATCATATAACAAAAAAAATTATCAACATTGTCATTGTATAATTAAAATAGAAATATAATTAAATTTGAACATCAAATATAAATTTGATTAAAATTAAATCAAAATAATTAACTACTAAATAAATAATAAAATATAAAATTTGAATAATCATTAATTATATATATAATTTATAAACTTAGTTAAATTAAAACTATAATATCAAAATTATTAATAAATTTATTTATTTATTTATCAAGCATGTATGATATCATTCTCTTGCAACATTTATCCCATTAAAAATAAAATAAAATAATAATAAATTTGGACATCACTCCTTTATTAAAGCTAGCAAAAGCATCAAGTATTTTTTTATTTCACTTTAATCTCAAATAAATTTTTTTATTTTCTATTCAAATGAAAACCTACTCTCCAGCTTTAAAAAAATAAAATAAAGGAAAATATCTTATCTTACCCACTTGGAGCATGCGAGCCATCTCTCTCTCTCTCTCTCTCTCTCTCTCTCTCTCTCTCTCACTCTCTCTCTCTCTCCACATAAGAAAAAACAACAATCATGTGTGAGATTCCTTTCCATGTTTCTCTCTCGAATACCATCTCCTCCTCCATTTTCATCCCCATGGAAATAAGAAAAGTGGAGATCTTTCTCCCTTGCATCTGAGCCTCTCTCGCCATTTTTTAAGAGAAGCCTGACCTCTCTCACATCTTCCTTAATGCAACCAAATTCAAAACCAACCTTCCAAGTGGAGTCAAATTAAACTTATCGAACAAACCAAACTTCACCTTAGTGAGGCACAAATCAGATTAGTCTCCCTAGTGGAGCCTAAATAAAAATATAAATCTAACAAATTCAACCAGGCTTATGTCCCCAGGATGTACCCTCAATTCAAAATCATTCTCCCTAGTGGTGCCATAAGAAATATGATCAAACTTATCCCTGTGGGATAGCTAACCGCTTCCCTAGTGGAAGGTTCACATTCTCAATCCCTAGAGGATTCAAATCCATATCCCTAACGGATATGCCTCCATATCAATTAAAATAAAATAAATTAAAATTAATTTGATCTTGATCCCCAATGGGTTATAGATTCTAATCTACAATGGAGACACACCAAAACTAATCATATTCACAATCAAACTCAAATCCATATCCCCAGGATAGCTTAAACCTGCTTCCTTAGTTGAAGGTTCATATACTCAATCCTTAGTGGATTTCTCCTTTTATGCCCTTAGCATAAACCTCTCACATGTCATGCCCAATGCATGTGTGATCCCTTAGTGGATCTTCCTTCAAGTCCTTAACATGAAATTCCAACCAAATCTACTTTGTTCTCTTATGCCCTTGGCATAAGTTAAGTTGCATTGCACTAAGATCATGATTATATCTATCTTTCAGACTTAGGCATAGATCATTTTCATTAGTACTTTCAATCCTTTGGATGTTGTTGATCATCTCAATAATACACGCGGTGGTGTGCCTTGTCAGTTACACCACACCTATTGGGGGTCCTTTTGTTGACCTAACTTTTGGAGTGAGTTCTCAACCTCTTCTTCTTAGACCTATGAGCCATCTAAACACTAAGACTTCCTTAGTCATAAGACACTTCTAGCAATTAATTGAACACTTAACCTAAGCCTAAAGACTTAGAGGGTTTACTACAGGATTAAGCTATGCCTTAAGGATTAAAGATACACACCTACTCTATAGCCTAAATCTGACCTATGTTCACCTTCTCAAACTGAACCTCAAATTCAATTCAAACATCAAAATCCAAATTCAAATCCAAATCAACGATTGAAGCCCATGATCAATCCAAATCAAAATCCTTCATAAGCTGTGATTTATCTTATGGACTTAGCCAAATCCAAATCAATCCAAATTCAATTGATTTTCTCAAAGATCAATTCAACCCTTCAATCAATGTATCAAACTCAAACTCAAACTCAACTTCAAACCATGATCCAAACTTAAATCCAAATCAAATAAGATCCAAATCAAGCTTAAGAAAATTTCTTGGACTTAGCCAAATCTCATCCAAATCAAACCTAACTCAATTGATTTTCTCATAAATTAATCAATCCTTCAATCATCACTTCAAACCATACCAAAATCTATAATCAAATCAATGCCAAGGTCAAACCTAACCTAACCCATTTGACCCAAAATATTCAAATAAGCTCCAAATCACTATGTCCAAATAAAATCAAATTAAATCAAAATTAAACTAAATTAAATTGAATCAAAACATGAAATCAATGCATAAACATAACAAACTAAAAAGAAATCAAGATGGGACACAAAATAACAAATAGGTCATTTGACCTAGAGTTGACCCATGTGGCTCCACTAAGATAAAAGTCAACAAATTAAAATTTGATCAAATTGAGTCGCTCTAAAGACTCAAAATCATTAAATGAACACGTTTGAGTCTAAAACTAAACAAATCTAATTTTAATGAAGATCCAAATGGGCTGATTTGGCCACCTAACCTAAGTAGCCCCAAATGGATGATTAAATCTAAATTCAAATTAAATGAAAATTAATTCAAATCAAACATCCAAAATCATTTTAAATTTATAATTAGATAAAATTTAGCCAACCATTGGGTTTAATTTAATAAATTTGGTCATTTAACTCAAATAAGTCCAATGCCCATTAAGCCCAATTTTGGTAAAATGGGCTTAAATCTAAATCTACATCAAATAAGATGAATTACTCAAATCATCTTAAACACTTAATTGAACATGAGTGTAACCCAAACAAACCATCTAAGCCAAATTGATCATTTGAATCAATTAAGCCCAACTAAAACAAAATATAATCAAGAAAATCAAACTATAATTGAAAATCAATCATATAAGAAACAATCAACATTGTCATAGTATAATTGAAATAGAAATATAATTAAATTTGAACATCAAATATAAATTTGACTAAAATTAATTAAAATAATTAACTACTAAATAAATAATAAATATATAATTGAAAAATCATTAATTATAATATATATAATTTATAAACAGAAATTAAAACTATAATATCAAAATTACAAAAAATTAAGATTTATAAATAAAAAAACAATAACAAAAAAAAAAAATTAAGTCTAATAAGACAATATAATAATATATATATATATATATATATATATATATATATATATATATATATATATATATCAAGCATGTATGCTATCATTCTCATGCCATTTATGTTAAATAAATAAATAATAATAAATTTGGACATCACTATTAAATAGCAGCATCAAGATTTATAAAATGAAAATAATTTAAAAAAAATAAAATAAAATAAAATATCTTATCAAAAAAATCTCTCTCTCTCTCTCTCCCCCTCTCTCTCTATATATATATATAGAGATATATATATATATATATATATATATATATATATATATATATCAAGCATGTATGCTATCATTCTCATGCCACATTTATCCCGTTAAAAATAAAATAAATAATAATAAATTTGGACATCACTCTTTTATTAAAGCTAGCAAAAGCATCAAGTCTTTTTTATTTCACATGAATCTCTAATAAATTTTTTATTTTCTATTCAGATGAAAACCTCTTCTCCAGCTTTAAAAAAATAAAATAAAATAAAATATCTTATCTTACCCGCTTGGAGCACATGAGCCATCTCTCTCTCTCTCTCTCTCTCTATATATATATATATATATATATATATATATATATATATCCATACAGTGTCTCCCATCCCTGACAAAAAAAATAGCAATCATGGGCCGAGACTCCTTTCCATGTTTCTACCGCGGAATACCATCTCCTTCTCCATTTTCATCCCCATGAACTGGACGGGAATAAGAGAGAAAGCAAACCTTTTTCTCCCTTGCATACAAAGACTCTCGTCCTTGCCATTTTCTTAAGAGAAGCTTAACCTCTCTCGCATCTTCCTTCATGGAAGAGCAGTCAAACCCATCCCTGCATTTCATTCAGTCTGATTGAAGGCTAGCCTCATAGGATTGGAGTCCCTTTATTCATCTATCTTTTCTCTCCATATTAGTTGCACGTGAGCAGCATCTCATCCTCTTGTCAGTTCAGTACTTCCTCCCCTCCAATCAAATCAAAGGATAGCCGCACACCTCCCTCTCTTTTCCTTATTGAGCAAGCTAGAGACTTTGACACACTTATCCATGAGCTTCATCCCCTCGAGCCCATAGGTTGAGAGGCACTATAACCTGCTAGAATATTCATTGCTCCAACTCAATGCAAAATCTGGTCCTCTTTAAACTCTTTTTGGCTATAGTCATTCTTCTCATCCCTCTCATTTTCAGTTTAAAAGTTTCATGCTATAACATCGAGCCTCTCTCCTCTTGCCCTCTTCCTCTACTAGACAACCAACACTTGATCTCCACATTTCCTTACAAAAATGCTGCTGCAACTTTAATCACTTATATGTTGAACCTCCTTTCCATCTTCTAGCCTGCATTCCACTACCTCTTATTCTCCATCTAGGTTTTCCTCCATTGCCTTGCATTTGAACAACTCTTCTCAACACAACCCAAGTGCATGTTAGGAAGATATTTCCTCCAGCTTGATTCTAACTGTTCAGTCCATGAGAATGATGAAGCTCGCAAGCAAATCTGAGTGAGCTTATGGGATACTTGATGAGGAGCAAGCCTAGAAACATCCAAAGCTGTCTCATGAAAGATGTTCAAATCCAATTTAGAGAACACTCTCTTCAATCAAGGAAGGCATTTAAAGAGAACAATATGAGTAAAGAAATTTAGCCAAAGTATTGATCCAACCCAAAAGTATCTCAAGGGCTTCATTTCTTTAAATACCATTAATCCACCACATTAGTTTATATAATTTAAATCTTAAAAGCCTTAGGATCTTATGTTTATGTGATTAATGTGAGCATCATTAGATCCAATAGTCAATTTTTACTTTAGTCCTGTAAGAGATTAAATAATAAAAAAAGCAAAATTGTTTATTTTATGTGTTTGAAATGAATAGTTTTAATTAGTCAAAATGGCATAGTGATTTTATTACCTATCAATCCATGATTAATTGTGGTCCATTTTATTTTGATAATCATCATATTAATCCATCTTATTTTATATATAATAAATTCATAATTTAAAAAAAGGAGTTAATTAATCTTTAAATTCAAACAAAACATAAAAAAATAATATAAACAAAATAAAAAAATGCAAATTAAAATATCATAAAATCTAATAAAACTTAGTATAAAAAAGAAAAAAAAAATAACTAAAACTAATAAATATAAATATTATAATAATCAAATATAAAAGTTATTTGAACATAATTTAAATAAACATCAAATGAATAATCATATGAAATTAAAATCAAAAAAGAAAATTTAGTTATGTGACATAATTAATTATAATTAATCAATCAACAATTGATTAATATATATGAAATTATAAACTTCATATAAAATTTTGGAGGAATTCTAATCAAATCAATCAAAATATCTAATCAAATAAAATAAACATAAAATTAAATATAAACTCAAAAATTATTAAATCATATCCAATTAATAAATTTCAATCAATATCAAAATAAGTTAAACAAAAATAAAAATCCAAATAAACAAAACCTATTAATCAGAGAATAATCATTAAGCTAAATAATCATTTATATAAACTAGATATAAATCAATAAGTTAAATGCTTAATTGAATTCAAATAAAAGAACATTAAACTTCAAATAAATCATAAATAAATTATAATACATTAAATCAAATCAAACTCAAATAAATTGTAAAATCAATGAATTTAAATAAACACAAAATGACAATAATCATATGAAATTAAAACAAAAAAGATTGATATTAAAGAAATTGGATTTATTTAATTAAATCAAACATCTAATCCAAAATTAATCAATGTAATACAAAATTAAATAAACTTAAACTTCATTAGATATAAGGATTTGAATTATCAAAATTAAAATAAAATATCTAAAAAAACTAATCAATCAAAATACATGAAGCAAGTAAACTAAAAATTTAAAAAAATTACTAAATCAAAGACATTAATCAAATCAAATCAATCATGAAATTAAAATGAAAGAATTAAGAATACTTAAAGACCTTATTAGATCTTTTATATACCAAATTATACAAGGGTAGAGCTCAGTTACCCATTTTCTCTTTTCAACGTGTACGATTGAACCCGACCGCACCGGCCTTTTATTCTTTTATGGTAGTCTATAAAATTGTTTGATGTTGTATTTAGATTGCACATTAAAAACAACTTGCCATTATTAGTTTCTTATATGTTTGATGTTTTAATGTGTTTGGCGATTAGGCTCTTAGGATAAAATTAATTTCTCTACCATAATTAATAACTCATAATTAAAATTTAAAATAACTCATAACCTCACCATAAAGCCTAGGTTCTAAATAAGATAATTAAAAGATTTAGCAATCCCTTAGTTGAATGGTTGAATGTCTCACAACATGCATGCATATTTTCTCTTGAACATGAAGGTTCTCCATCTTTGCAAGATGGGGAATTCTTGACCTATGAGGGCATCCCTTGTGGTGGAGAACACCTTCTTCTAGCTGATTTGGCCCATAACCTATTTCATCATGCATATAAGCATCAGAATCCCAATGTATTTGTCAAAATAAAGTGTCAAAATTGAAATAAAATTTGAAAGGATTTTGCATTTATAGATTAATTCATTATGCGTACCACTCATGGTCTAGTCTCTTTGGGAGTGGATTTAAGGACTCTAGTTTCTTTCTAAATAAAAACTACCCTAGCTATCTTGCAACTCAAAAGACTTGCCTACATGAATTGAAAGCATAGGGGACTTAGGGGCTACCACTCCAAGCTTGTAAGCTGTTGTGGTTTATCCTCTGGAGGTAAACCATATAACCATCTTCACTCACACTTAGGTCGTACTTTGGTTTATGCCAAAGCTCCCTAGATTTAGGATCTGAGGTAGTTGTTTCCTTCAGGCTACTAGCATAAATCCTCACCTCTTAGGCATTTTCATAATCTTATGTTGTTGGATTATGTCCTAGCTTTCTAATAAAATGTTAACTTCAATAAAATTAATCTCTTCAACTTCAAACATATAAAGAAAAACCATAAGATAGATTGAAATGCTCACTAGGATTCCTAGTATCATGAGCATTTCCTACTCATTTTCTTTGGCTTTGATAATAAGTCTTCTCCTTGAACAATCCCATTTGATTTTTCAATACAAATAATCTTTTGATATTCAAGCCTTGAAATCTTTGGAGACCTTAATTTCTACTTTAATTGAGTATTCTAAGGAATTCCCATTCCTTATGATGTAATTAACTATGGAGGCTTATAGGAACTTAACAAACTTGGCTTAATATAAATCCTACTTTACTTTTCCATGTAAAGCAGAGGAAAGATCTCTTGTACATTTGAAGACCCATCATGCCTTAGGAGTCCTTATTAGGTGATTAGGTCCATTATTAGGTGATGACTTCTATCTTTCAAGATAGTGCATCATAGCTTAATGTAGTACTCGATCACTTCAATAAATACCCTTAAGATCGCATGGTCTCCCACCTCCAAAATAAACACCATAACCTTAAACCCTAAGCAATAAACCTAAAACCCTAAACCCTAAACCCTAAAACCTAAACCCTAAACCTTAAACCCTAAAACCTAAACCATAAACCTTAAAACCTAATAATATTAAAAAATTAAAGGGAAAAAATCCCGCGGCTCTAGTCCTCTCCTCATGTTCTGGCAATTTTCCTTTCCCCCTCTCATTTTTGGCTTTTTTGATGCTGCTTGTTGGCTATTATGAATAGTTCTCATTGGATTCCTTCTCAAATTGATGACCATGGCCGATTTCATCTCTTCCTTGGAGTGACATAACGACTTGACATCTTCTTTAATAATTCCTTCGAAAAAATTGAAAGATCCTGTGGATCCTGCTAGGGCATCATCTACCCTGGCTTTGGCTACTTTGAAATCATTCAAAGATGTTCTCACTACTAAGGATGGCTATTCAGGTGAATCTCAGGAACTTATTTTGACTTCTTTTGAGGCATGCCAGTAGTTATGTGCTCGATCGATTATGGAAAAGCTTGCTAAGTTGTTTGAATCCACTTTGGTTGGAATGTTTACTCATTGTAGGCCTAATTTGGAAAACATTCGCTCTTTCTTTCACAGTATAAAACTTTTGGGTGCTTTTATGATTTGTTTAATTAATCCCACAAAATTTTAATTCAGTTGATGAATGATTTGGATTACTCTCATGTTTTCTCTCTTCATTCTTATTTTGTTTTTAATTCCCAAATGAGGTTGCTAAAATGGACTCCACTCTAATATTAATGAAGAATTCCCAATTGTTCATTTGGATTTCTCTCAATATGCCTATTCATTTCATTAACCATGAATTACTTTTTTTGCTATGGGTGCCTTATTTTTTGGTCGGTAAATTGATCAAGCAATGACTATAAAATCTCATCCTTAAGTGGCTACATTCCTTGTTGAATTGGACAATACCAAGAAACACCCAAAAAAAATCTGGGGATCTAAAATTATGGTTATATGCAAAGAATTGAATTTGAAAATTTCTATCTTTTATTCTCAATGCAAAATCCACATATGATAATTTTGAATGTTTCATTCTTCATCCTCACTTAAAAAAAATCCTTGTTAAGAGAACTCGCCTAACCCTAGGTCAACCATTGTTAAATTTCAAATACTACTGGAAAAAAGGATTCTTTGAATGTTCTAATAAGGATAATTTACCTTTTACTTGTTCGAGAAATTGAAGGCTTCTATTGTGAATAATAATAGCTTTTCTAAACTTTGAATGAGGATTTTGTTTCCTCTAATTCACACTGCATCCTTGCTAGCTTTGATATATGAAAATGAAGCTTTAATGGAGAACATAAATGAGGAATTTAATATTATACATCATTCTAATTCAATGGAGAATATGGCTTTAATACTTCATGATAATTAGGTTGATAAACCAAATTCCATATTCCAAATTAAGTATTATTTAACTTCTCAAAAATATTTACTATTATCTAAAAATTTGGCTAATGATGATGAAGGGTTTGGTGTTCCCACTTGCCTTCTTAATAAATTAGTTTATGCTCCCTCCTTTACTATTCCCAAAGCTCATTTCTCTTTAATAAATTCTAGTGTCTTGGAAGAAGGAGAATTCACTTCTCATCAAGAGATTTCTCCTTATCTATGACTAATATTGCTAAATCCTTTTCGAATGATGATTCAAAGGGCAAAGATAATCGCTTCCAAACTTTCTATTAAGAAATAAAAAAAATGTTAAATTTTTTTTCCCAAATTGCTAAGAAACACTAGTCTGTGCCTCCTCTCTCTCTCACCTCACTAACTCTCCCCCCCCCCCCTTTTTTTTTATGTTTAATTTTTAGTTTGGAATGTTAGAGGGATTGGTATGCTCTCTATTCATAATGGTATTATAAATCTTTGTCATATCCATAATATTTCTTTACTTATTATTCTTGAGTGCTTATTCATGCTAATAAAATTAACCATGTAGAATGATCCATTTCAATAAATTTTCTCTAATATTAGTAATAAGATTTGGTGTTTTGGAATAACTTTGTAAACATTTCTATTCTTGATGATTTTCATCAAGTTGTCAATGCTCAACTCTCTTATGGTGATTATTATGTTTTGGGCTCTTTTCTTTTATGCATCTTGTAATAGATCTGGTAGAAATCTTCTTTGGGATAACTTGACTAATTTTTCCACCTCTGACAATAAACCATGGTTGGTTGGTGGTGATTTCAACACTATTCTATTCTCTTCTAAACGAAGTGGTGATTTCTCTCATAATATTCATTCCATGGAAGAATTTTCCAATATGATCCTTGATTGTAATTTGATTAATATTGGTTTTAAGGGTATACTTGGCAAAACTCTAGACTTTGGCAAAGGTTGGACCAAATTCTTTTTAATACTCATTGGATTACTCAATGGCCTATTACTTCTATCAATCATTTAAGCTGAACCTTTTCTAATCATGCTCCTCTTTTGGTTTCTATTAAAGATAATTCTAATAGATTAAAAAATTTCTCTCCTTTTAGATTTCAGAACATGTGGATTCAGCATGTTGATTTTTTTAATGTTATGGCTAACAATTGGAAAGCTCCTTTACATCTTGAAAATTCTATTATGGGGATGAATAGACTTTGGTTTAAGCTTAAAAGACTTAAACAAAATCAGGGTTTGTGGAACAAGCATCAGTTATAAAACTTTACTGTTAATATCAAAGATATAAAAAACAATTCGTTTGTGATTTTGAAGTCTTTGTTATGTCTGATCCTTCTAAGATTAAGGAATTAACTGAGGCAAAAGATAAGCTTGTTAATTTTAAAAATATGGAAGAGACTTATTGCCGCCAAAAAACTGCTAGTAAACACATTGCAGATGGTGACAAGAATACTAGCTATTTCCATGCTTTAGTTAATAAAAAGAGAGCCTTAAATAATATTAAAAAAATTAAAGATGACAATGGAGAATGGATTACGAAGAATAATGATATTAAGGATTTAGTCATTAATTACTTTAGAAATATTCTTAATAAGAGTTGCTCTTATAAAGCTATTTCTAAATTGCATTTAATTCCATCTATTATTACCAATGATGATAATAAATTTCTTACTATTGTGCTTAATGAAGATGAAATTTTTAAAGATCTTAATAGCATGAACATAGATTCTATTGCTGGTCTAGAGGGTTTCACTTCCCAATCTTTCCAAAAATGTTGGTTTATTATTAAAAATGATTAGATTGAGGCTATGGTTTATTTTTTTTAATGGTAATCCTTTTCCTACATATTTTTTTAGCACTTCTATTATTCTCATACCAAAAAAAGATAACCTAGACTATTGGAGTGATTTTAGACTTATTAGTCTTTGCACCTTCAATAGTGATTTCCAAAATTCTTGCCAACGCTTAGTCCTTTACTTCATAAGATTATCTCTCTCAACCAAACTAATTTTGTTAGAGGTAGATCTATTTTGATAACATTTTACTTACGAATTAATTCATGATTTAGATGCTAAGACTAGAGGTGGAAACATTCTTTTCAAATTAGATATTACCAAAGCTTTTGATAATATCTCTTGGGATTTTCTTTTCCATATTCTAAATTTTTTGGGTTTTCTCTAAATTTATTTTCTTATTAAAATTGTATTAATAATGTCTAGTTCTCTATTTTTCTTAATGGGAAAGCTTTGGGCTTCTTTCTTTCTTTCCCTGGCTTAGGACAATATTATTGTTGAGTACTTATCTAGGAGCATGAATGAATTATTCTTAAATAATCCAAGTATGTACTACAAAACTCTTGGTGGTCTTCTTGTTTCCACTTAATCTTGCAATGATTTTATTATTTTTCCAATGCTTCTATTCATCATATTAAGAACCTCAAGATTTTTTAAAATAAACTTGGTAGAGAAAGTGGTCTTTCTATCAATGATAACAAATGCTATTTTATTACTTCTTCAAGTATCTCCAATAATAAAATTAATCAAATCTTGCATATCAGTAATTTTAAACATCAACACTTACCTTTTAAGTACTTGTGCTCTTTTTGAAGGTCCAAAATGATCCCACCTTTTGATGAGTTAATTCAAAAAAATTAATTAAAATTTATGTATGAAAATTCCATTTGCTTTCCTTTGGTGGCTCACTATTCTTAAAAGCACTCTCAATTCAATGCCTCTTCATTTGATTCAAACTATTATTCCCACTAATTCTACTCTTATCAATTGATCCTTTAATAAATTTTTTTGGTGGTCCAATAATTTTATTAAAAGAATGCATCGGACTTCATGGCATAAATGTTGTGGTCCTTTGGATGAAGGTGGTCTTGGTTACAAACCTATTCATGAAGCTATCACCTTTTCTCTCATAAGCTATAGTGGAATTTTAGAAAGAATGATAGCCTTTGGGCTAATTTTATGATGGAAAAATATTGCCAAGGTAAACACCCTCTTACATGTGCTTATAAAGTTTGTGACTCTCCGTTTGGAAAAGGCTTTGCTCCATTAAATGGGTTGTTGAATCCTTAATATCTTGGGGTATTCAGGGTTCTTCTTTCTTTTGGCAAGACAATTGGTTTTAAATGGCTCCATTAACTCCTTTTATCTACACACCTATCTTTGCTATCAAAGTTAACTCTTTTGCCTTAATAACATTGGAATGAAAACAAACTTGAGAACTACATTCTTATTTCTTTTTTAACAAGTTTTGCACATCGCTATCTTTATAAGAAACCCTAAACCCTAAACCCAAAACCCTAAAAGCTAAAAAAAAGCAAAACCTAAACTAAATAAAACTTAAAAGAAAATAAATAAAAGTTAAACCAAAATAATATAAAAATATAATAAAATAAAACATAAACTAAAACCTAAACCTAAACCTAAACTTAAACCTAAAGCTAAAAAAACAAACTAAAACTAAAATGAAACCAAAATAAAATAAATAAAACCTAAACTAATTAAAAAAAATTAAAACCTAAATAAAATAATAACTAAACCTAAAATAAAAATAAATAAACCAAAAATAAAATAAAATAAAAACTAAATAAAAACCTAAACCTAAAAAATAAACTAAACTCTAAACTAAATATAAATAAAAAAAATAAAATCTAAACCCTAAACTAAAAAAAACCTAAACATAAAATAAAAATAAAATAAACCAGAACTTATACTAAAATAAATAAAACCTAAACCTAAAATAAACTAAACCCAAACCTAACTATAAAGCTAAACTAAATAAAATAAAATAAACTAAAAAAATAAACATAAACCTAAACTAAAAATAAAACTTAAAATAAACCTAAAATAAAACCTAAAACCTAAACCTAAAAAAATAAAATAATAACCCAAACCTAAACCTAAAAATAAAAAAATAAACCTAAACCTAAATAAAATAAAAATAAACTCAACTAAAAAATAAACCTAAACCTAAAAAAATAAATAAAATAAAATCCTAAACTAAAATAAATAAAGTAAGTAAATAAAAATAAAAAAAATAAAATAAACTCAGATAAATATAAAATAAACTTAAAAAACCTAAACCTACCAGTTTACTTAATTTTTAAAAGACAAAACCCTCCCTAAATCCTAAACCCTAAACCCTAAAATAAATCCTAAAACCTAAAACCTAAACTTAGAACCCTAAACCTACAACCCTAAACCCTAAACCCTAAACCATAAACCTCAAAACCCTAAACCTTAAATCTTAAACTCTAAACCTTAAACTTAAACCTAAACCTAAAACCCAAACCCTAAACCCTAAAACTAAAACCCTAAACCCTAAACCTAAACCCTAAACCCACAACCCTAAAAACCTTAAACCCTAAACCCTACACTAACCCTAAACCCTAAATTAACCCTAAACCCTAAATCCTAAACCATAAGAATGGGAGAACCTTGATGAGAACATCATTGTCAACTTGTGGGCTCTTGATATGAAAGGCAAAGGTGAGGAGACGGTTATAGTGGTGGTGGTGGATCTAGAGGTGCCTGGATTTGGAGGTGAGCAAAGGGTGGTTATGGAGGTGGGAGCGATGGAGGTTACAACGTGGTGGTGGTGGAGGGAGATTGGGGATATAATGGTAGATCCAGCTACTCGAGATATGGGGGTGGTTCTGATGGGAATTGGAGAAACTAAAGAATGGTCGATCTAATCCATTGCTTATGGAATTATGTCTTTATAGTAGAGACAATTCTACTTATCTGGGGTTTTTTATTTGCTCTATGAGTGCTTTTTTTATCTATTTCATCACTTGTGTCTTAGAAAACCTAGGAGACTACTTGGTTGATGAAATCAAAAAGAAGATATGTTGAATCTAAATTTGTTCTCTATTCAAAAAAAAATCTTTAAACTCTAAACCCTAAACTAAAACTTAAACCCTAAACCATAAACCCTAAAAACCCTAAACCCTAAACCTAAAACCCTAACCCCAAAACCCTAAGCCTAAACCCTAAACCCTAAACCCTAAACACTAAAAACATAAAAACCTAAACCTAAACTAAATAAAACCTAATAATAAAATTAAAAAACCTAAACCTAAACCCTAAAATGTAAGACCATAAACCTTAGATCATAAAATCTATAACCTTATACCCTAACCCTAAACCTCAAACCCTAAACCTTAAACCCTAAACTAACCCTAAAAAAACCTTAAACCCTAACCCTAACCCTAAACCCTAAATCTTAAAACTTGAATAAAGATGTCATTAGGAGTAGATCTAAAGAATGACCTAATCCTAACATAGCTAAGAAAATGTCTTCAAGAGATGATCCCTTGATTATTAGAGATTTGAATACCCTAAACCCTAACCTTAAATCATATTATAATACCATATATTATAGTATAATGTAGTATGATATATTTGAGCATGTAGTGATGTCTTATAAGATGTTATAAGATGTTTTGAAATATTTTAGTATATTATGGTATTGTTCCTATTGCCTATGTTAATATAAATCATAAAAATATTGATTTAATAAATCGATGATGAAATTTGTTAAATTTAAAATTAATTTGTAGTAATAAAGGTGTATTATGCCACTTATAATTTAAAAAGTAAGATTTTATGTTCAAAATTAATATTATATGTTGTAGCATAGTATAACATCATATATCAATAATATATTATTATGAGCATTTTAAATTCTTTTAGTATTTTACAATCATGCATTCTAGCCTACATTGGCATTGTTTATAAAAATGTTGATTTAGACTTTAAAATGGTTGAATTTGGCCAAATTCATAATAGGTAGAGCATGTCATCATAATATATTATTTCAATTTAAAATATGTAAGTGATAAGACTAAATATATAGTTTTTTATTGTTTAGATTAATTTTATGATTTTTTATCTTAAGAAACCACTTGTGATGTGATATGCAATATAATATAATATAATATAATATAATATAGTGTTTTATAATATAGGATGCCATAACATAGTGTAGCATCATGCATTATGGCATACTATTGTGTATTAATACTTATTGTTTAGCATATTTTAGTTAGTTATAGTATGATGTAGTAGAGTTTCATAAAAATACTAATTTATAGGCTGAGATGATGGGATTTGGCCAAATTTAAGCTAAGCTTTAGGGAACATCATTGGGTGTGATATGGTGTGTCATTTAATCAAAAGAATGAAATTTTGCATCCAAAATAAATGTTCATTTTTCAACCAAATTTTATAAATTTTTTGCTTAAAGTGATTCATTTTAAGGTGTAATGTAAGATAAAATTATATGAAAGCATATTAAAATATAATGTACATAACAATATAACTTCACATATATATGAATGTGGTGGTGTGTTACTAAATGTTGTTGTACATTTTAGTATGCTTTACTTTTGTTATAATACATTGGGTCAAAACTCAGAAAAATGGTAATTTGAAGGTTGAGATGGAAGAATTTTGCCAAATTCATGGCACACACCAAGAAGAAACACCAAAATTATGCTATTTTGTACCATTTATAAAAGAAAATAACAATTTTACATCCAAAATGAACATTATTCATATTTTGAGAAAATTTTGTTATATTCTTTTTAAGTGATTCTAATGAGGTGTAATGTTAGACAATATATTATATTATAGTAAATTAGAATATAACATTATATATTATAATATAATCTTGTGTTAATTCACACTATAATATGTTTAGCATGATATTGTATAGTTATTTTGAGCTTGCACCATCACAAATCATAAAATGTTGATTACAATGTTAAGATGATGTAATTTGAATGAATACATTATTAGGCTTTTGGTTGAAGCATTAAAGGTGTGCATAAAAGAAGAAATAAGATTTGATGAGAATTCCATGTCAAGGACATGGAGGGAGATACCGCTAGGGGATCACACATGCATTGGACATGACATGTGAGGGGTCTATGTCGAGGGCATAGATGAAGAAAATCTATTAGGGATAAAGTCTGAATTTGATTTAATTATATGACTTGTGGAAAGAAGATCCGCTAGAGATAAAAATCTATAATCCACTAGAGATTAAGATCAAATCGAATTTAATTTATTTTGTTTTAATTGAGATATGGGTTCGAGTTCGCTAGGGATTGGGTATATGAACCTTCGACTAGGGAAGTAGGTTTCGGGCTATTTGCTAGGGATTAGGATTTGAGTTTGATTTCATATATTTGTTTGAGGATGTATCTATTGGGAATAAAAGTTTGGTTGGATTCTATTGATTTAGACTCTACTGGGGGAGTTGGTTTAATTTTACTCCATTGGAGAGGTTGGTTTTGAATTTGATTTGTTTGCTTGACTTGTTTATATATGATTTGGGGCTCCATTGGGGAGAAGGGTATAATTTAACTCCACTTGAGAAAATTATATTAGATTTAATTTAATCTAAATTAATGTATGGACCCTATTGGAGTGCAATGGACCCATTAAGAAGGGGCTATATCAGCCTTGACCTACCTCAGGTTTACAAATCCAGAGGGATAGTCTACTGGCTACGGGGTAGAGGTAGCTAATCTAAGGGGTTGCCTTTCGATGTGCAATAGCTGTGCTAGGAAGAAGTCTTAGTAGACTTACATCTTCCAAAATGAGGAACAACCGGGGTGACCTATTGGATGCACAACAAATCAACTTGACTGCGACTACCGAGTGAATCGGGGGACTTATGTCAACTCAAAAGAAATTAGGATTAATTTTATCTTAATTTTATGTGATTTGAAATGATTTATTTGGTTTAGTTTGATTTTGAAAGGGCATATCTACTGGAGATCTGAGCTCGATCAAATTTGATAGATTTAATTTATGGACCATGTCAGTGTGTGATGGACCCACTGAGAAGGGGCTATATTAGACTTATCCTATCTCAGATTTATAAATCCAAAGAGATAGTATACTAGCTGTGGGGTAGAGCTAGCCAACCTAAGGGGTTTCGGTGCAATGGTGCTAGGAAGAAGGCGTAGCATACTTACATCTTCTAATGCAGGGAACAACCGTTAGGCTGACCTGTTGGTAGAAAAATCAAATCAAACCTGACTTAGGAGTGACTACTAAGTGAATGCCGCAGGGGACTTATATCAACTCAAGAGTAGTCAGGCAATTCCTATAGGGAGTTTTTCTCACACTAGCCTAAAGATAGAATGCCTGCGTGGGAAAAGGAACTGTTAAGGGTGTCCTCCTAATCCACAAGTGAATACATATTTTGTTTTTATGTTTGCATGGTCCGTATTGTTGTGCGAGGGACCACACTGAGAAGGTGCTATGTCGGCCTTGACCTATCTCAGATTTACTAGACCATGGGAGAATTTACACATCCACAAGATGGATTTTCCAACCACAATGGTGGTTATTAGGGAAGGGGAATTGTCCAATCTGATAGTAACCCGGGTAGTGTCTAAATGGGGTCGTAAATGATATGATCCAAATATAGTGCCCATAGGGGAGGTGTATGATGGAAAAGAAAGCCAGGGGTGTCCTCTTAAGGGCATTATCTTGAGCCTTGGAAAAAAGCTTATAGGTGTACGGTGGCCAACTCAAGGAGAAAGCGTAGCAGACTTACATCTGCCATGAGTGGTGTATCCTAAGGTGTGAGAACAACCCAACATAAGGTGTATCCGTGAGCATGAGTGGTGTACTCATCATCATAGTGAGAACCAACCAACCTAAGGTGCTATCGATGTCCAACAATTAATCTAGAAAGAAAGCGTGTAGGCTTACAACTTTTTAAGCGGAGTTGATCATCATGATAGTATGTCATCGATGGGACAGATGCTATCTCACCTAGAGTGACTACTAAGCGGGGAGCCCAAGGACTAGAAACAAACTTGAAGCAGTCAAGAGGGAAGGAACCACTAGGGGACTTATCCTAAACCTCAAATATACTCGACCTAGTCAGTGCATAAAGGCTAATCCAAGAAGAAGGCATAGTAGACTCACATCCTCTTAAATGAAGCCAACATGAGTTAGCTTACCAGCCACGCAGTAAGGCTTACCAAAATAACAAAGAACTCATCGATGTGCAGTGGCCAAGTAAGGAAAGAAAGCATACCATACTTACATCCTCCAAAGCAAGAAGACCACTACGGTGACACTCTAACAAGGTAGCACACCACCTAGAGCGCTCGAGTGAGTGTTGGGGCATTATCTCAACTGAGTAGCACAAAAGATATATGTTTATTTTTATATGTTTGTGTGTAGTTTGTATTTGTGTTATGTCGATAAAGGATAGGATGTCACTCGGGTTCCTTACACCTACCCTAAACACATCGTGGTGGATTCACAAATAAGAATACTTTCAACATGGAACTGATTGAATTTGAAATGAAATTTTCATTGATGATAATTATTTTCAAATATGATTTATAGTATTTCTTTAAGTATAACTTATAGATAAGAAGCTTTGGGAGCTCTCCCTTATGATTAATAAGCTGATAAAATCCTCCTTGGTTGGCCTTCTCTATGACAAAAGGGCCTTCCCAAGTGGGTTCAAACTTGCCTCCCATCTTACGATGGACAACAATCGGTCTCTTTAGAACTAAAATAAGCTCTCCTACCTGAAAAGCTCTAGGATGGACCAACTTGTTAATCATTTTAGCTTTGTATAACTCGAGGTTTTGGCATGCCCACAAGCGTCTCTCCTCCAAACCATAGAGCTCTTCTAACCACAACTTGGCATTTTGCTTTGTTGTGATCTTGCTACCCACAACTATCCTTAGTGATGGGAGTTGGACTTCTAATGGTAGAATGGCTTTAGACCCATACACTAAAGAGAAAGGAGTTGACTGAGTTGTAGTTCTACATGTTATGCAGTAGGCCACAAGGCTTCAATTAACTACTCATGCCACTATGGCTTGTTGTTGTCGAGTGTCTTCTTCAGTATTTAGATGAGAGTTTTATTGAAGGCATTTGCTAAGCCGTTTGCCCTTGGGTAGTAGATGGTAGAATATCACCAATCTATGTTGTGCCTTTGAGTAAAGTTGTTGATCTCGGTGCTCTTGAATGCAATACCATTATCAGATAAAATTCATTGAGGCACTTTAAACCTATATACGATATAGTTCTTAAAAAATTGGAGCACTTGTTGAACTGTGTCCTCTTTGAGCAGAATCTCCTTTGCCCATTTGGAAATGTAGTCAGTAGCAGCTAAGATGAATCGATGACCCTTGGAAGAAGAAGGATCAATCAAACCAACTATGTCGGTACCCCAACACTCAAATGCCCATGAGGCCAATGTATTCGTGTAAGACCACATTGTGTATTTGACATTGGTGGCATCACCTAGCCGTATCCATGCAATATTTGATCATCGATGGCCAGTAGTATCCTAGTCACTTGATCTTGGCTTTCACTTCTTTAGATTGGTTGCTCCACATAATCTGGTGTACCTCATGATCTTACAGGCTTTGTGTTTGTCTAAATAATGTAACCACATATGACTGAAAGACTGCTAGTATAAGACACCATCCACAAGAGCATATGAAAGTGCTCTTGATTACTTCTCGTCCTTCTTGGCAATGGAAACCTCCCCTTCAAGAGAGTACTTTTTGATGCGTTCAATATCAATATGTGATAAGACTTATCTACTTTGGACCTTTATTGATATGGACTCATCCTTCGGACATGCCAACTCCTTTGAAAGCTTGGCTAAAGCCTATGCTACAACATTCTCTCCATGAGGAATCTTATAAATGGTAACCACTGGGATTTGGGACAACAACTATATGGTGTACTTGTGGTAGTGGTGGAGCTTGGGCTTTCTAACCTTATAGGACCCAGTGATTTGGTTTATAACTAGCTCAGAATCCTAGAAGATGTTGATGTTCTGGATGATTAGAGTAATGGCTAACTTCAGACTAGCAATCAGAGCCTCATATTCCACTTTGTTGTTGGTGCAAGGATTGGACATATGATATGAGAATCTCATCACATCATTGTCTGGAGTTAAGAGAACTATTCTTACCCCTACCTTTCTTGGAATAGTAGATTGTGGTTCTTCTCCTCTTTGAGAGGAAGCCACACCATCAGAGTACATCTCCCAGTGGTGAATGCTAACATCCCCTAAGTTCATGATTTGTTCATCAGGGAGATCACCACTAAGCAAAGAGTCAGCAGGAAGTGGATATGCTTCTAAGAAATTTGCTAGCACTTGCCTTTTCACTGCATAGAGAGGTACGAAGGTAATGTCAAACTACATAAGGATCATGGACCATCGTGCCAACCATCCGGATAGCATCGACGTGTCATGAGATACTATAGTGAATTGATCCTAAAGATTAAGTTCACCTTAGAAGAAGCATGTAGTGTTGTAGCTTTTGGGATGCAAAGATTAAAGCTAGATAATGCTCTTTAATGGGTCAATAATTATCCTTAGTAGGGATTATACAATGGCTGAGGTAATAGAGTGCATTTCCTTTCTTTCGTCATTGTCTTAGACCAACAAAACACTAAGGGAGTCATCTAACGTAGTAGTGTAAAGTATGAGTGGCTTACCTAGGATAGTGGCTAATAGAATTGGTGATGTCATCAGGTAATGCTTGATGTCTTTAAAGGCATGCTCACACTTGTCATCCCACTTGAACTTGGCATCCTTTTGACAAGTCTTTGAGATTGGTGATCTTCCCAATAAGTTAGATATACAGCATCTTAGATACACCAACCGCTCTTGGAATGATCTGAGTTTAATTAAATTTTTAGGGGGTCAAATTTCTAATATTGTCTTGATCTTTTGGATCAATTTTGATTCCCTAGTGTCAGACAGTAAACCCAAATAATTTCCCTAAAACTACTCTGAATGCATACTTCAAGGGGTTCACTTTGAGGTAAAATTATCTTAACTATTCAAAAACTACTCTCAAGTCAAAGAGATGGTATTTCTTTTCTCTACTTTTGACTACAAGATCATCCACATAGAACTCGACTTGATGATGAATAACTTCATCGAAGATTCAAGTCATAGCCCGCTGGCATGTAGCACTGGTATTTTTAAGGCTGAAAGGCATGACCTTATAACAATATATTTTGATCAAAGCAGTGTTTCTTTCATCTTCAGGGGCCTTCTTTATTTGGTTATATCCAGATGAGCCATACATAAAAGATAAGACTACATGAGATGAGGCAATGTCCACCATCAGCTCTAGGATTGGTAGTGGAAATTTGTCTTTTGGACATCCCTTATTTAAATCCATAAAATTGACGCATATGTGAATTTGTCCATTCTTTTTCTTAACTGGGACAACGCTGGCTAACCAGGTAGGGTATTTTTCTTCTTAGATGAAGCCATCATTGATCAATTTCTTGACTTCATAAATGACCTATTATTTTATGTTTAATTGCATACATCTAGGAGCTTGCTTGATAGGGTAAGTTGTAGGCTCTATTGCTAGTTTATGGATCGCTATGTCAGGAGCCAATCCAAGCATCTCTTCATAACACCATGCAAAGTAGTCCTTAAACTCAATCAATAGCCTAACTAAGTCATTGGTTTCAATTTCATTCAACAAAGAACTGATGTTTGTCAGACATGGATCTTCTTTAGTTCCTAAGTTGATTTCTTAGAGCTCGTTTATGGTTGACTTGATCTCTTCTTTGAACTCTGGCAGTGCATCTTTGACTTCAAAATCATTTGGATCATCTAAAGTTTTTAAGAACATCTCCACATATGAGTTAATATGATTTGAAAATAACATATCAAATTCTAAGAGATTGGTGATGACTAAGTAGTAATCGTTATCATTGAGTGGACCCAATGAACAGAATCCTAGTCCCAATCTTGATTGACAGCTTTTGCATTTATTCTTCCATGTTCTTTTGAAGTAGTCTAACCTATGCTTTGACCAAGTGTTGGATTAACCTTTCTTTGCTAAATTATGAACACAAGGAAAGTACAAATCAAAAGGTAATTCTATAAATCTTTCTATGAATCATCCTCAAGTTCTACATTAACTTCTTGACTTGAGGATGATGCTCACAAAAAGAACCTCTAAGGCTTCACACCTGTGGATGACTTAGGGGCTTCCTTAACTACCAAACTCTTAGCTTTTTGAGAGGAAAGTGGGTTTAAAGCTAAGGTTCCCATCTAAAGCCTAACTATTTCACATATAGACTTGGATACGCTTATGCTTTTCTTTGGAGCCTGGACTTCATCGCTATCTGACTCAAGTGTCACCTCCAAGGGAATCTACTACTAAGAAGAGATGGCTGGCATGCTAATTGTATAAGACTCATCCTATGAACTAGATTCTAAGTTTATATGGATAGCAGGTATACTCCTAGTAGTTGGGACATATCTTCTATTGGGTGGCCAATAAGGAGGTTTTCCACCCCTAGGACTACCTCTGAACTGCCTCTTCCTCTACTGGGTGGAGGTCAAGTCATCCTACCCATATGTTCGAATAGAGTAATGAACTGTTGGTTGAATCTAATGTCAGGCTCCACTTCCTCCTTCAAGTCTATTTTCACTCCCTTTTATTTTCTTTTTCATTTTCTCTTTTCTTTTCTTTTTAATTTTTCTCTTCCATTTTCTTTTTTTGTTTTTCTTTTATTTTTAAACTTTGGCCAAGTTTGCAAGAATAGACTTGTTGATTTTGAGGGAGGTAGTAAGCCGCATCCTCATATATGCTGAACTCATGAACTATAAATGGCTTCAGATCTCCTTTGACAAAGTAGAGGATCTCACCTCTCATGAACTTCATGCAATGATCTAGAGAGGATGGAACTATGTTGTTCTCTTGTATCTATGGTCTCCGAAGCAAAGCTTTGAAAGATGTATCCAAGTCTATAATGTGAAACTTGGCTTTGGTCTTCCAATCATCTATCTCCAAGGGCAACACTATGGAGCCTAAGGCCTGTTGACCTCACTTTTGGAGTGCAGATTCAATCTTCCCATGTTAGACTTAGGAGTCTTCTAGACACTAAGACTTCCCTAGTCATAAGACACTTCTAATAATTAGGTAAAAATTTAACCTAAGCATAAAGACTTAGAAGGTTTAACCATATGATTAGGTTATGCCTTAGGGATTAGGATAATCAACCTACCCTACAACCCAAATCCATTCCATGTTCATCTTTTCAAGCCAAACCTCTAGTTCAATTCAAACATCAAATTCAAATCCAAATCCAAACCAAAATTCTAAAACCAAATGATTGAAACCCATGATTAAATCCAAAGTTGAAACCCTTCCTAAGCTATATGACCTATCCCATGGACTTAGCCAAATCTTAATCCAAATCAATCCAAAATTAATTGATTTTCTCATAATCAATTTATATCTTCAATCATCTTTCTAAATATAAATAAAATCAACATTCAAATGATCAAAACTAAATCAAATTAAATCCCTTCTTAAGCCATATGTCCTATCTCATGGACTTAGCTAAATCTTAATCCAAATCTAGTCAAACTCAATTGATTTTCTCATAAATCGATTATATTTTCAATCATCTTTACAAATTTAAATGAAATATACATTTACATCAAAGAAAAATCAAACTAAATCAAAGTCCAAACCTAAGCACATGACCCAACTCCATGGACTTAGGCAAATAATTTCATTCAAAAACTCGAATTCAATTTATTTTCTCATGAATCAATCATACCTTCAATCATATTCACAAATATAAATGAAATCTACAATCATCAAGCAAAACCAAAATCAACCCAAGTTAAACCCAACTTAACCCTTTTGACTTGAAATGTTCAAATGAACTAAAACCCATTTGAACCCAAGCCAATTGCAATTGAATTTATATATCAATCCCAAATCCATATATAAACTCAACCCAAAATCAAGCCAACTAAACCCAATTGGTCCACTTGACCCAAAGTGGCCAATTTGACCTATTTGAGCCAAGTTATAATTCTACCCATATTGGATTGTACCAAGTCCATCAAAACCTCCCATCATGATTGTTGATCACCCTAGGTTGACCAATTATCACAAATTAAGTCAAACCAAGCCAACTTTGTCATTTGACCAAGTCAACCCCTTAACCCATATGAACCTAAACTAGCCAAATTGCAACCTAAGCCAAATCCCTTGAAACCAATGATTCATACCAAATCAAAATCAATATTTGAATATGACTTGACCTTCAATTGAGTCAAACCAAGCCCAATTGGCTCTCTTGACCCAAGTTGACCCAAATTGACCTAAAAGACCAAATTAGGTCAAATCAAAATATAAACCAAATTGATTGCAACCAATGGCTCAAGTTCATTCCAAATTGATTGTTGAACTTGACCAAAGCCATAATTGGACCCAATTGAACCCAATTGACCTACATAGCCCAAATTGACCTAATGGTTCAAGTTGGAATAAATCTAAACCAAAACCAAATTAATTGAAACCAAAGCCTACAATCATCATAAATTGGTCAACTAAACCCAACCCAACACCCAATAATTTGATGTTGGTCAACTTAACCCATTTGACCCAAATGAATTCAAATGTGGCTAAATCAAATCTAAGCCAAACTAAACCAAACCAATTAAACCAAAACATCCCAAATGATCATATGAACTTGACCCAACCCTTGGTTTGACCCAACTTGACCAATTAGTCAACTTGACCCAACCTAATCCAATTTGACCTAAATGAGTCAAATTGAGCTAAACTTAACCAAATTGACTCCAATTGACTTGAAATTTGGGCTAACCCAATTTTTGGCTCATTTCAAATCTGCCCAAATCAAATCAATGCAAAATGATCATTCTACCCTTGGGTCAAGGGCATCACTTTCAACAAATCACCTATATAAGTGGTCATTTCCATTCCTTGACCACTTGGTACTCTCCCAATGGTCCACCTAGGCACCTAGGACACTACCCAACCTGACCAATGGGTGATTTGGTTGGCCATGACCCATGGGAGGTGAAATCACCTCACCCTCTCCATTGGAGCATTTGAAACCCATAGGACACCAATGATTCCTCCTTGGCATCCACCTCCACACCTTCAATGAAGCAAGCTGAGCCAACTCACCTCCTCCCTACCACCCATGACTCTCTGAGATGGTTGGACGGCCACTAGAAGCCAAACCCAATCCCACCATCCAATCAAGATGAAGGGGGATATACACCCCCTCATTTCCACTCAAACACACACAAAAATTATTCCTAGAGCCCTAGCTACCCAAGACGAGCTACTAGAGACATTCCCTAAGCTCCTAAGCTCATTCCTCAATCAAAAATGCCATTCCTATCCATCTAGAAATAAAACACTCCCATTTTCAACCTAACTTTCCCATTTCTCCATCAAATTCAAATTAACTTTGCACGCGCCTTCCCTTGGCATCATCGAGCAAGAACTAATCATCTCCCAAGCTTCCTGAGCACTGGAGGTGGGACTTCGATCAAAGTTAAGCTCCAAATCATTAGTTCATGGCCATCTGAGCGAATGTTGAGGAATTGATCCAATTGCTACTCAACATAGCTTCATCTCCACTAGATGAAGCTTCCTCAATCATTTGAGCCATCGGTCTTGAGCTCTAGTAAAGTATGCTTCCAAAATTGATCCTTAGGCAAAAAATGGGTTTGATATTTTTGAAGAAAACTTGCATCTCATGTGATCTTGACCATGGGATCCCCTCCGATCAATGTCGTGAAGGTGTGGGATCCTTTTGGAGTTGATCTGAGCTCAGGTAAGCTTGGATAAAGTGAACAATGGCATAAGAACTCCATTCTCCCTCACTCGCATCATGTTAGATCATGCACTGTCCATTCTGCATGAACAGAATGGACAATCGTGATTTGACCTACTAGATTGATCTGATTTAATCTTATTAAGTTATGGGATTAATCGTAGATGTCCAATCTTAGATCGAATGGTAGATGAGAAAGCGTCCGCCACCACCATGTAGGCACTAAGTCAGATATTTTCAAGTAACCAATATCATGGTGCCATGTAGAAAGTGCGCCACATCAGCGCGCCATATGGCACCAATAGGATTAGGCTTTAATTAAGCTTAATTAATCATTTTTAATGCCTGAAAATTTTAAAAATCATAAAAAATCATAGAGAAATAAGAATATGCAAATAAATACTCATTTTAAAGGTATTTCAAAGGATAATTAAATAAAAATGATCTTAATTAATTTTGAATAGTAATTAAGGTTTAATTACAAAATTAATTAACTTAATTACTCCTTAATTACTTGAGAAATTAATCTCAAATTTTACTGGTTAATTTAATGGGATGCCCTCTACCTCCCATGATTTTCTTGGTATTTATTGCTCACTTAATTAGGAATATTGACTGATTGAATCTTAATTACTCTATTAACTTAATAATGATAAATTAATCCCATGAACAGTAATAAATTGGTTAATTAATTTTATTAATCATTGTTCAATAGTAAGTGAACTAAGGAATAGGGTTGGGACCCCTTTCCCTAAGTTCATTTCACCTTTTTTTAAAATGAAATTAATTAAGATTTAACTAATTAATTAAATCACTTAATCAAATTGAAATCATAATCACATCAGACCTTAATTAATTAAATCATGGGGTAGATCTTTAGGTGTTTAATAACCTAAAGGAGTTTAATGAAATTATGGTTAGTCCACATGTGTGGAAAACCATAAGAGTAATTAAGTCCCTTAATCTAACTAACTATTAATCATGAGCCAATTGCATTAGGCACCTTTTATTTCCTAAGATCATTGCAAATTTATTTTCCATGCATATCATGTTGTCTCATAATTATTTAGTTAATTACTTTAAGGTGACATAGGTTTGATTCATCTAATTAAGGGTTTAACATAATTAACCTATAAAATCAAATTAATTACATTTCCTTAAATTAAATCAAATCACTAATGCAGGAATTGGTTTAAAATAGCAAGTGATGATTTCTCTTCTCCACTTTAAATCAAATCAAATCCCAAAATTAATTAATAAAGAAGCTTTGGTTGGCTTTAAATAATCTTTTTTGATTTTATTATCCTTAAGAACTAGTTTGGTTGAATAAATCACATGCTTATATTTGATTATCCTCTTTCCAATCATGTTAAATTTGGTATGTCATTTGAATTCATGCTTCCATCTTTTCAAAATCAAGTAAAATAAAATGGATTTCCTTTATGTAAGCTTGCATGTTTTGATTTAATTTAATATATGCATGGCTATTATCACTATTAAATCCAAATGTATTTTTCAAAAGCTTATAAATGAATAATAATATGTGTTGTAATGCTAATTATAGATACATAGGAAATGCATGTGCTTATGGCTTAAGTGTATGAATGTTGAGTTCTCTTTCCTCTATTCATGTGTTGATTTATATAAGATTGAATGGTAATGGGTATATAGTCTGGACATCCCAAGAATAAGAAGCATTAGCTAGCCCCAAGGAGGTCATTTTATTACCTCACTTCCCTGGTTTAACAATGGAACATACCCATTTGATTTCATTCTTATGTATTTCAACATTAGAATTTGGATAGAGCTCTAATTAATATATATATAAATGATTCAATCAAAAAAATATAAATAATCTTTGCATGGGTTTCTTTCCCTCATTTATGTATACATCCATGTGTATTGAAAAAAAAGCAAGTATATAGTCTGGACATCCTGGGAATACAAGGCTTTAGTTAGCCCCAAGGAGGTCATTTGATTACCTCACTTCCCTGGTTTGACAATGACACATACTTGCCTATATTTTTGTACATGTGTATATGTGATTAGTTAATGAAATTCCCATTTTACATTAAAATTGCGTGCATTCATAATTGAGTAAGTGGTTGAATTAATTAGCCATATGATTTGGAGCTTACTTCGTATGTTCATGTATATGAATTTACATATGTTTGAATGCAAATGGGTATATAGTCTAGACATCCTGAGAATATGATGCTTTAGCTAGCTCCAAGGAGGTCATTTTGATTACCTCACTGGTTTAACAATGGCACATGCCCATTTAATTTCATTCTTATGTCCTTTTGTATAAGAATTTGGATAAAGTTTTAAATTAATATGGTTAAATAATTCAATCAAATAAAATATAAATTCTAAACATACACATACATTCATCATTTAAGTGTGCTAAAATATGTTGCATGTATAGATACATTTAGGATTAAATCATATGCATGTTACATGTGATGTAAAGGAATGATTCAATATATGTCATGTGGTAGTAATTCAATTAAATTAATCTTAAGATGCTTTTCATTTTGAATAGGATTATTTAAAGTGAACCTAAACTTAGGATTAATTAAATCATTTAATAAGCCATTCACTAAAGAGAACTAAATCAAATTAATATACTTTAGAAAGTGACTTAAGGTAGGGATGAAAGAGGGCAATCCTCTTTTCCTCTCTTTATAACACTTAGTTGCTAAGTGTAATCAAATGAAACAAAAGTAAACACAAATTAAAATTCTCAAATCAATTAAACTACTTCAAGTGAAATCAACCTTTCATGTTAAATTGAATCCTTCTACACTTAGAAAATACAACACTAATGCCTAACAAGACTTAGCACACAAGCCTTAATACATACATTAGAATTAAGTCACCACTTCTAGCTCTAAGTTAGGATGGTGTATGATGTGATGTATATTTTGTTTTATGATGTATTATTTTAGATTGGATGTTAGGGTGTATGCTTCGTACACTAGGATGATAGGCCAATATTAGCTTAATCATGTTTTTTTCAGGGGATTATGCTTAAGGGATGCATAAAATTAAATGTGAATGCTCTTTTTGCAGGTTGCTTAAATCCTTAAGCAAAATCTAAGTTAGGATAGGTGGGCTTAGTTACATGTGTGTAGAGTGCTAAGTTCAAATTATAAATACAATTACTTGGGATTATATGTATATTTAGCAAACCTCTATTTTGCAGGTGTAGTTAGATTTACTTTTCCCACATAAATGTAATTTTTGTAATAGTAAGGATTAGTGCTATGGGGATTAGGATGAGCGGCGAAGGCTTTTGTCCTATGGTGCCTGTGATGCCTTTGAAGCAAGCACCATCCAAATCAAAGAAAGAACCAAATCAGAATTAGAGATATGAAGAAAGAAGATGCCAATAGCATTTAATACAATTATAATTATTCTTTCAAATTCCAAGTTATATAAGGGTAGAGCTCATTCATCTTTTCTCTTCGGTTGTATGATGCTACGACCATGCATTTTATTATTTTATGATAATTTATATAATTGTTTGATGTTATGTTTACATTGTGCATTAGGATGGCATGCCTTTCATAGTTTCTTAAATGATTGAAGCTTTAATGTGTGGCTTGGATATGATTAGGTTCTTAGGATAAAAATAACTTTTCTACCCAACTAATCACTCACAACTAAATCTTAAATAACTCATAACCTCATCATAAAGACATAAATAAGATAATTAAAAGACTTAACAATCCCTTAGCTATATGGTTGTATGTTTCACATCATGCATGCATATTCTTTCTCTCTTGAACATGAAGGATCTCCATCCTTCCACGATAAAGGAATGCTTGACCTGTGAGGGCATCCCTTGTGGTGGAGAACACCTTCTTCTAGCTTATTTGACCCATAACCTATTTCATCATGCATTTAGGAATAAGAAATCCTAAAGCCTCTATCAAAATGATGTGTCTAAAATGAAATAAAATTTGAAAATATTTTGCATATATAGATTATGTTATATGCTCACACCACATATGCTCTAGTCTTTTAGAGAGTGTGTTTAGGACTTTAGTCTCTTTTTAATTAAATAACTACTCTAGCTACCTTGCAATTCATAATACTGGACTACATGGTTTTAAAATCATAGGAGTTAGCTGGTGGCCACTTCGGGTGGTTATAAGTCCAGAATTTGGACAATTTATTCTCTCTTGTGGAGGTAAACCCTTATGTCCACTTATCGCTTAGATTTAGGTCATGCATTAGCTCTTACTAAAGCTACCTAGATTTAGGATATGATGTCGTTATTTTTTTCAGGCTATGAGCATAAATCCTCATCTCTTAGGCATTCCCACAACCTTATGTTGGTGGATTATAAGCCTTAGTAATTTAATTAAATTTCAACTCAAAACATATAAATCTCCTCAACTTCAAAAATTATAAATCCCAACCATAAGATAGATTAGAATGCTCACTAGGCTTCCTAGTATCATGAGCATTTCCTACTTATTTCATTTGGATTCCAAAATAAGTCTTTTCCTTGAACTTTCCCAATTGATTTTCCAAATACAACCAATCCTTTGATAGTCTAACCTTAAAATTTTTGGAGATGAAAATTATCTACTTTAATCGAGAGTATTCTTAAAAAATTTCATTTCTTGAGAAGTAATTAACTATGGCCTGCATAGGGAACTTTAGAACCTAGTTCAATATAAACCCTACTTTATTCATTCATGTAAAGTAGGGGAAAAATATCTGGTGCATTGAAAGACCCATCATGCCTTAGAAGTCCTTATTACACGATTAGGTCCATTGTAGGGTGATGCCTCTATCTTTTGAGATAGTACATCATACTTCAATGTTGAATCCAATCACCTAAAAAAGTACTCCCCCCCCCCTCCCATACATCCAAAAATAAACACCACAAGGCCCTCTCTCCTTGTTCATTGAATCTTTCTAACATCATGCTTTCTTTTTGGAGTTTGGAGATGTCGATTCTCAAGTAGGCAAGGGTTCCTAGACTCATAATGTTGACTGATACACGTGGAACTCTGGATAGCTTGTATCTACCAAAATCCACTGTAATAAAAAGAGCGATTTTTCCTGGTCATCCCTAGGAGTATGTTTTCATCGATGAATGTAACTCCTAAGATGTCCTTTGAGTGGGAAGCCTCCTCTTTAATAGTAGTTAGCTAAGCTAAGCATATCTCTAAATCAAGTAAGTCTTTGATTAGAGATTCCCTCATCTCTTTGGATAAGGCAAGGGCGTCGTATATGCTTAACTTTGCTGGAAACTTTCTAAGGTGAGCTAGGATATTGTAATCAACTCTAGCTTGGTCCTCCACAAGCATATCCATGGGTGGAGTATTCTATGTAGGGGCTATCTACTCACTAGAACCAATGGCTTGCTTACCCTTATCCTAAGGTGCTACCCTAGGAGGTAGAACTTTGTTACTATGTAGATTGACTTCAGTGACTTCTTGGAATGATGAGCTTGTGGAAAGTTCTACCTTATCATTAGGCATACATATAACTTCTCCTATGAGATCCTCAAAGTTAGTTGACACCAAGTCAATCTCAAGAGGTGAACTTGATTGATTTAAAGATGGATAGTCCAACTCTAAAATAGAAGGAAAGAATCAGAACTACTAGAGCTATTATTTTCATTTATTCTTAAAGAGCATTCAATAGGAATAAAATTAAGAGCATCAGAAGTAGACAATATATAAGTAGAATCAGCTTTCTTCATTAATTTCTTTTTGGGTGGAGGTACATAATATAAATCAAGTAAAGCAAGTGGAGTAAGGGATTGTATCCACATACAATGCTCATATAAGAGGAGCTAGCAGAAGAGGTGGTAGCTGCAATGGTGGAGGGAGTACTAGACTCAGATAGTGGCTATGCTATTGGACTATCTAGGCAAGGTGTTGTGCGCCGGGTGTCACCCTCCTTGAGTTGTCCTTTGTAACTAGCAAACCTTCTTTGGTGTTGGAGGTTTGAGCTATTTCTGGCATCTGCAAGGAAAGCATCTTGATCTTAGAAATGATATTATTAGAGATTTGGGATAGGGAGATATCCTAACATTCTTTGGTCTTAAGATGATCGCAAGTATCCCTAAGGATTACTCTAATAGAACTAGATGGTTGTTCTAATAAGTATTCCTTAGGGATAACGATGGATCCCAACTTGTTGCAGCACTCAAGCTAGTCTTTAAAAGTGATACAATCATCTAAGACATGGCCTAAGATGCAGTGGTAGGGGCAATAGCTAGGATCATTGCTCCTGCCCACCTCCTCTAGCCTCTTAGGCTCTGGTAACTGAAAGTTAAGTTTCTTTAAGAGATTCAAAGATTTTTCTAACTATCTCCCTCTTAAATGAATATGGCTTATTCAATATATTGGCAAGAGTAGGTGGAAAGTAGCTACCTGGCAATGGATATGAATACCACTGCTGGGTAGGCTACTGAGGTGGTGGAAATGGTCATTGTGGCGGCGGTGGCCTGTATGATGGCCAAGGTGGTGGAAGAGGAGGTGGTAAATGAGGTTGTTGAGCTCGTAATCTCTCATATTGAACTCTGGTTGGCTGCTTCCCTTGTCCACTGAGACAACTATCCCTGGCTTCTTGCCAAACACCTTTTATGGCTTGGGCCTAGATGATTGGTCGAGAAAGGGAAACTATTTGGCTTCCTCTTGTAGGCTAGCAGCCTTGTTGATTAATTTCTCAAATGTTTTGATGGTAAATCCCTTAAGCATGAAAGTGATCGGGCCATGGATATTCTTGAGAAGAATCTAAATGGCATGCTATTCAGATATCTGTGGTTCACATTTCATGCCCAGGTTGTGCCACTTGAGAATGTAATCAACAAGGGACTCATTGAGTTTTTATTTCTCTTCAATGAGGTGACATATAGTCTCCCTCTACTGAGCTCCAGCAAACTTGATCAAGAGGTGCTCCAACTCAATAAAAGTCTTCACTGAATTATTAGGTAGTTCAGTGTGCCAATCAAATGAAACACCTAACAGACTGCTAATAAAAAGGTGGAAGAGGAGTGCATTACCATCGGTTGCATACCGCTCTAAAGTGTGCAATGTGTTATCGTGGGTTCCCACTACCATCAAAGAACTTGAAGGATGGTGGCACAAAAACCTAAATAAAATAGAAACTAACTAAAAACCTAAACCTAAAAACTAAACCAAAAAATAAATAAAAAATACAACATAAAGCCTAAATTAAAAAAAACCTAAACCTAAAATAAAAATTTAAAATAAACATAAACATAAACTAAAATAAATAAATCCTAAACCTAAACCTAAAATAAACTAAACCAAAACCCTAACCTAAATAAAATAAAATAAACTAAAAATAAACATAAACTGAAAATAAACCTAAAACATAAACCTAAAAAAAAAATGAAAACCTTAACCTAAAACTAAAAATAGAAAATAAAACCTAAACCTATAAAATTAAATAAAAATAAAAATAAACTAAAAAATAAACATAAACCTAAACCTAAACCAAAAAAATAAACTAAAATAAAAACCTAAACTAAAATAAATAAACTAATCAAAATAAAAATAAAAATAAACCTAAATAAAAATAATAAATAAAATAAACTAATAAATCAAAAATAAACTAAATAAACCTAAACTTATGGGTTTACTTAATTTAAAAAAAAACCCTAAACCCTAAACTCGAAACCCTAAATCCTAAACTATAAACCATAACCCTAACCCATAAAACTAACCCTAAACCTACAACCCTAAATCATAAACCTTAAACCCTAAAAAACCTTAAATTATAAACCCTAAACTAACCCTAAACCCTAAACCCTAAACCCTAAACCCTAAACCCTAACCTTAACCCTAAACCCTAAACCCTAAACCCTAAAACCCTAAACCATATAACCCTAAATCCTGAACCCTAAAAAAACTAAACCCTAAATCCTAAACCCTAAACTAACCCTAAACCCTAAACCCTAAACCTACAACCCTAAACCCTTAAATCGTAAACCCTAAACCCTAAACTAAAAGAAAATCCATTCATTTGAGCATTTTTTCTCTTTTCCCTTTTTTTGGTGCTCTGGTGAATTTCGTTTCCCATGTGGAGGCGTGTACCCTCTATGGCTTTTTTGAGGCAATTTATGCTGTTGCTTCTATTTTGGCGAGTTGGATAACCATTTGACTTCTCCTATCAAGCTCCGCTATTGATCATGGTTGGGATTTCTACTTCCTCATGGGAAAATCCTAATAATGTGGCTGCTCCCACTAATGTTTCTGGCTCTTTGGGGGTTTCTAGCTTAAATCCATCACTAGCTTTGAAATCATTCGAGGATGTTCTTGTTAGTAAGCCTAATTGCACTGGTGAGTCTCTCGAGCTTATTTTGACTTCCTTCTAGGGTTTACCCATGATAATGTCTGATTCAATTATGGAAAGGCTTACAAAGCCTTTTAAATTTATGTTGGTGGGTAAATTCACTTTGCATTATCCTACATTGGAGAATATTCGATCTTTCTTCCATAACTTGAAAATCTCTAGAATTTTTTCTGTTGAATTGATCGATTCCCATCATGAATTAATCTAGCTTTCCAACAATTTGGATTACTCTCATGTGTTTTCTCATTGATCATATTTTTTTATAATTGTCAGATGAAATTGTTGAAATGGATGCCTCTATTTGATATTTAGGAGGAATCTCCTATTATTTTAGTTTGGATCTTCCTTCCGAATCTGCATGCCCAGTTCATTAATCATGAATTTTTATTTAATGTGGGTGCACTGTTTGGTCATCTTCTTCAAGTTGATCAAAAGACTGCTTCTAATACTCAGCCCTCTATTGCTCAGATTCTAGTCGAGTTGGATATAACTAAAAAATTTCTTAAGAAAATTTGGCTAGGATCAGAGAAATATGGATATTTACAAAAAGTGGAATTTGAGAATTTAATTTTTTTTGTTCCCATTGTAAAATTCATGGTAATTGGTTTTGATTAATTTTGGTTCACCATCACCTTAAGAAACCAAAATCGTTAATAATAATTTGGATCCCAACCTTAAGGTGCCATCGATCAAAGCATAAAATTTTGCTCCTATGGACATTTCTTTACTTAAAACTGAGGGACATTGTCTTGATCCACCCACTGTTCATGTGGAGAATGTTACGGTTCTTAAGCCTAATCAGTTTTTGGATGTTAGTCATGTTATTAAGGATGCCTTACCCTTCAATGATTCTATAAAGTTGAATGCCCCCAATATTGGTAATAATATGGCTAATAATATGTTTTTGAAACTTATGGATGATGATTCTATCTCAAATGATTCAATTCATGCTTCTATTCCACCATTAATTGATGAGAATGTGATTCTAGATTAGGGTTTGAATGGTGAGCAAACTAATGAAAAGGCTTCTAAATTTGACTTGGGCACTTGTGCTTTAAATGACTGTAATCCCTTTCCTTCCTCCTCTTCTAATGTTGAATTGATTTCTATTTTGACATTTCAACCTAATCTGATTTGAAGAGGTGAAGTGGTTTGAAATGATGCTTTAAATGTGCAAATTTCCTCCAAAATAACCTAAACAATCTCTCTGTGGTGATGTAGTGGATATGAATAATAAGTTCCAAACTATTTTTAGAAAGAAAAATAAAACTCATAAAACCAAACTTGTTAATTTTGTAGATTTACTAGATTTGGCTCTTCTACCTAAAAATTAATGGTTTCTTTCTTAATTTAGAATGTGAGAGGGATTGGTACCCTCTCTATTAGAAATAGAAGTAGAAACTTAGTTTGTACTCATAACATTTTCTTCTTGGCTATCTTGGAACCGTTTATTCTTCCTTCTAACATTTCTTATGTTGCTAGAATGATTGGCTTTAGCATTTTTTTTGCTAACTCTAGCAATAAAATTTTGATTTTTTGGAATAGTCTTTATGTTTTGTAGATTTTAGATGATTTATCCCAAGTTGTGAATGTTAAGATTACTTATGATAATTTTAGTTGTTTTGGTTCCTTTGTTTATGCTTCTTGTAATACAAATGGTAGATGCATTCTTTGGGAGAAACTATAGTTAAAAAGAAACTCTAATGGCTATCACAATGCCAAATATTTCCATGCCATGGTTAAAAAGAAAAAAACTATAAACCATATTCATGAAATTAAAATTAATGATGGAGTTTGGTGTTTTGATAAAAAGGAGCTTGTTGAGTCTACTATTTTTTTATTAAGATCTTCTGAATAAAAATGTTTCTTATGAATATATTTCATGGCCTGAAGTTATTCCTAATCTTATTTTGGATGAGGATAATAATATGCTTTCTTGCTTACCTTATGAGATCAAAATTTTTGATATTTTGTAGAGTATGAATAAAGACTCTGTGGCTGGGCCTGATGGTTATAGTACCTTTTTTTTTCCAAAAATGTTGGATTGTCATCAAAGAGGACCTAATTAAAGTAGTTCTTGATTTCTTTAAGGGTAGTATGCTTCCCAAATATTTTTCTAGCACCTCCATTATTTCAATTCCTAAAAAAGACAATCCTGAAGTTTGGAGTGATTTTAGGCCGATTAGCCTTTTCTCCTTTTTTAATAAACTTATCTCTATAATTTTGGCTAAAATATTGAGCATCTTGCTTCCTAAAATTATCTCCCCCATTCAAAACAATTTTGTTAAAGGGAGATCCATTTTTGATAATGTTCTTTTAGCTCAAGAGATGATCCATTATTTGAATGCCAAAGTTCATAGTGGAAACCTGCTTTTTAAGCTTGACATTTCCAAAGCCTATGATAGTATTGGTTGGGTTTTCCTATATAAAATTTTTGCTTTATTTGGGTTCTCTAATCAATTTATTGCTTTAATTAAGAATGGGATTGAGCATTCTTGGTTTTCTATGCTTCTTAATGGTGAAGTGCATGGTTTTCTCCTTTTCTCATAGGCAAGGTGGCCTCTTTCTCTACTACTCTTTTCATTATTATTGTGGAATATCTTTCTAGATGTCTTGAGCATATTTTTGGTTGAATGCCTAACATGTTCTATAGAACCATTGGTGGGTTTCCAATTTCTCACCTTAGTTTTGTTGATGATTTCATTATAATTTGCAATGCCTCCACTCATTACATTAAAAATTATGTAAGTTCTTAATTCTTTTGGTAGGGAGAGTGGCTTGAATATCAATCTTGATAAAAGTTTTTTTATTACTAGCTCTTCTATCTCATTATCTAAGATCAATGTTATCAGAAATATTATAGGTTTCTTTCATCAAAATCTCCTTATCAAGTATCTGGGGACTCCCTTATATAGAGGCACAAAAAGATCTTCTTTATTTGATGAAGTTAGTCAAAAAATAAATAAGAAAACCTCCTCTTGGAAATTTCATTTACTCTCCTTTGGTACTAGACTTATCTTGATCAAAAGTACCCTTTTTCAATGTATCTTTTGTCTACTATTGTCCCTACCCATTCTATTATTAAAAGGATTAATAGACTTTTTAATAAATTTTTTTGGGGGTCAAATACATCAACCAAAAGATTACCTTAGGCTAGTTGGCATAACTATTGTGGTACTAAAAATGATGGTGGCTTGGGTTGCAAAACTTTAGAGGATTCTATTAATTTATTTTCCTATAAAATGTGGTGGAACTTTAGAAATAAAGATAGTTATTGGTCGAAGTTTATGCATGCTAAATATTGTCAAGGAAAACACCCCCTCATTAATGCTTTCAAATCTAGGGATTCTCCAATTTAGAGAAGACTTTGTAGTATGAAATGGAGTGCTGAGAATTTAATTTCTTAGGGTATCAATTCTGGTTCCTCATTTTTTTAGCAAGACAATTGGCTTGGTCAGGCCTCTATTGATTCCCTTCTTAATACTCATTCCGCTGTGGTGCTTAAGGTTCATCAGTTAATTAATAATAATAATTGGTCTATGGCTCAATTGAATAACCTTGTCCCTAATGTGATCGTTAAGAAAATCCTTAAAATTTTCCCTCACCCTAATGAATTCGACCAAATTCTTTTCAAAATTTCTTCTTTTGGAGATTTTGTTTTTAAGGATGTGTGGCATTTTATCAGATTTAAACATCAAGAGTCCTCAATTTTTACTAAAATCTAGAATAATAGTATCCCTATTTTGTTCTCGGTCTTAACTTGGCACATTCTTAAGCATTATATCCTTGTGGATGCTAAACTTTTGAAAAAAGGTTTCCAACTCCCCTCTAAATGTCACTTTTGCTATCACATTGAAAGTGTGGATCATGTTTCTATGAATGGCCCTATTGCTGCTAGAATGTGGAACTGGTATGATAATATTTTTAATTCTTTCCACTTTAATGGTTCATTTTTTATTATGCAACTCCTTGATGCATGATTCTCTCATACTTCTAAGGGTCATGTTAAAATTGTATTAGCTATTACTATTCTTTGGTATATTTGGATGGATAGAAATGATGCAAAGCACTATAATATTCTTATGAATTATAATAGTATCATTTCTAGATCCAAATATAAAATTTTGTCTCTTTTCAAATCCAATCTTCTTACTCACTCCAATTTTAAAGGGTACAAGTCTATGGCCTTGAAATTTTGGATTAACCTTCCTCCTTGTAATGTCTCTCCTACCCAAAAAATTATATATTGGATTAAACCTAATTATCATTACATTAAGGTTAACACTGATGGCTCAGTTTCTAATGGTTATTATGGCTTTCGTAGAATTTTTAGAGATCACGGTGGCAAGGTTATTTCTGCATTTTCCATCCCTTTAGAGCCTTGTTCTATTTTTTTGATGAACTTAAGGGCATTCATCATGGCATTTCCATTTGTTTACAATAAGGTTCTATTAAGATTTGGTTTGAAGTTGATGCTCTCCTTCTTTTAGATTTACTTAAATCTAATTTCCATGGTAATGCTGAAGTGTTTTATTTGCTTAATCATACTAGGAGTCTTCTTGCTAACCTAGATTTTCAAATTTCTCATATTTATAAGGAAGGCAATTATTGTGCTAATTTTCTTGCCAATTTGGGGGCCAAGTCTTCTTGTATGCAAATGTTTTCTAATGATGTCATACTTTTCCTTTTAAGGGGTCTTGTGAATCTAGATAAAATTGGATTACCTTACTTTAGAGGCTTTTATATTTTCCTTCCTCCATTGGGGCTTTGGCTTTCTCTATGGTGGTGTTTTTTCTTAGTAGTGGTTAATTCCTCTGCTAGTTTGGTCTTGAGTTTTCTCTTCACCTAAATCTATTTTTATTCTCTAGTTTGAGGTCTTCCTATCTTTTGGATTGGTTGGAGTTATTTTTTCTTTTTATGACTTTCTACTGTAGTTTTTGGTTTCTGGTTTGTTTTCTATCCCACCCTGGTGGATGTGTTTGCAGCAAGTAGAAGCTATTGGGTTTTGCTTTTCTTCTAATTAGTGTGGTTCTCTTTATTGGTTGGATCTCTCTACAGCCTAGTTTATTTATCTTGGACTTTTTGGTTGGCTGGTTTTTCCCTAGTGGTGTTATCTAGATGTGGGGTATTTCCCTTCCTAGGTGTTGCTCACTTTGGATTTGTTACCTGCCTTTGGTTCTAGCTCTCTTTTCTAGTGGTCATTTTTCTGAGTTTTTCTAGAATGGTTGTTCAGTGGCTGGATGACCTGTCACCTAGTTATTTACTGATTAGGGTGGTTATTCCTAGTGCTTTTGGTTGTCCATTATCTCATGAGTTTCACCCTTCTCACCTACCCTTATCCTTTAGGGTTTTTGCTATGCTATTTGGTGTGTGGGTTTCTTGGTTGTGGTTTGATAATCAGATTGTGGCTTTTGACAACTGTGTTTATGTGGTTATTGCTCTTGCTACTAAGAGGGGTTAGGTGCCCTTGAGGGTTGTTTATTGCTTTATTGTAGCTTGGAGAACTTTTTTTCTATGACTCTTTACCCTTACTTTGTTTTTGTTCTGGATGAGTTTGAGTATGGATCTAACTGGATTGTTATATCTTCTGAATATGGGTTTGTCCTCTCCCTATATTACTAAGGTTTTGGTTTTGGTTTTTGTTCTGAACGGGCAGGCTGAAGACTACTGGTGGGCTATTTTTTGGCCTTGGGTGATGGTGGTTCTATTGGGTTTCTGTTTTGCTACTGTTTCTGTTTATTGGATTGTATTTGTTCCTAATGGGAATTTTGTTTTTCTATCATTGGATGCTATCTTTATCTTTCTGGACTAGATTCTACTTTCCTTGGATTGGGATTGGTGGCTACTGACTATTTCTATTCGCCGAGATATTTTCAATGTTTGTGACTAGATAGCTATTGTTTGCTTTATACTGATGATTCTGGGTTTGATGACTTGAATCTTTGGCTATTATAGTGGCTTGCGGGGTGGTCTTCCTTGCTGGTTGCTTGGATAGGTTGTTCTAGCCAGCTGGGTTGGTTAAAGGAGTATTTATTTTAGTATAATTTTCCTGCTCCTTTGGAGACTATGCTGGGAATTGGCTACTTATCTTTCTATCATTCTTTTCTTCTAGTTTCTTTTCGCTTTTCTGGTGGGGTGAACCTCTCCCCTTTCTTGTTTGGATGGTTGCCTTACTGCCTAACCCTCTTGCTATTAGTCTTACTGTTAGATTGGGCTCTTTGCATGTCCTTTTAATGGAGGATCCTACCACCTATGTGTTTTCTTTTGCTTTTGTCTTGTCTCTATTTAGTGCTTTTTCTCATATTCTGATGTTTGTTCTAAATGATTTTGTCTTAGTGGTGGCTTTGGTGGTGCTCCCTCTGGTCTGGTGCTATCCTGATGGTTTACCTCCTTATCTGTTATACTAAACTTAATATCTCTGAGTGCTGGGTGTTTGGAGGTTACATTTGTTGTTTGAAGTTTTATGCAAGTTCGTGTGATCATCGTCCTTAGATAAGATGCTACAAGAGGTATGCTGGCAATGATGGCCTTGATGTTTCCCACTCTTTCATCTTTTGGCTAGTAGCATTATATGTAATTGTAACCCTTCACCTAACGTTTGGATGCTTTCATATAGTGTTGCTCCTTAAGATGATTATAACTGAGCCTGAGCCTTTTCTTTATCTTATTCCTTTTATCTGATCTTACTCTTTATGCTTGATTAATTATTTGATTATCTATACTCATCCCTTTAAAAGCTTGTTGCAAATCTTTTTTACAGGTTGGGAGACTATTGATGGTGGATCGTGCTGGTTTCAAAAGGAGCCCAGGAAGTTTGCTGCTGCTTACATGGACTTTCTTTCATGGATTACTATTTCTATTTTCCTTTGCTTGTGTTCTGTAACTATTGTATTAGTTAAGGGGCTTATCTCTTTAGGACTTTTAGTAGCTCTTTGAGCATTAGCTTGGAGATTTACCCCCTCTAAGAACTTTGTACCTTTTCGTTGTGGCAATATAATTTCCCTAATTTCCCTTAAAAAAGGACCTAAACCCTAAACCTAAAATCCTAAACCCTAAACCCTAAACCCTAAACCCTAAAACTTATAACCTTAAACACTAAACCCTAAACCCCAAACCCTCAACCCTAAATACTAAACACTAAAGCTCAAACCCTAAACCCTAAACCATAAAAATGAAAAACCTCAAAACATAAACCTAAACTAAATAAAACCTAAAAAAATAAATTAAAAAACCTAAACCTAAATAAAATAATAAAATAAAATAAAAACCTAAACTAAAACCTAAATCTAAATCTAAACGTAAACCTAAAAATAAAAAAATAAAAAACAATAAAAACTAAACTAAAATAAAATAAATAAAAACCTAAACTAAACTAAAAAACAAAATAAACTTAAAAATTAAAAAAACTAAATAAAATAAAAACTAAATGTGAAATCAAAATAAAATAATCTTAAAATAAAATAAAATAAACACCAAATAAAAACCTAAACCAAAATAATAAACCTAAAAATAAATTAAAAAAAAACCTAAACCCAAAACTATAAAACAAATTTAAACTTAAAATAAATAAAATAAAATAAACCTAAACCAAAACTAAAATAAATAAAACATAAACCTAAACCTAAAATAAACTAAACCTAAACCCTAAACTAAATAAAAGAAAAGAAACTAAAAATAAACATAAATCTAAATGAAAAAACAATACCTAAAAATAAACCTAAAATAAAAACCTAAAACCTAAACATAAAAAATAAAATAAAAACTTAAACATAAACCTAAAAATAGAAAAAACTAAACCTTAAAATAAACCTAAACTTAAACCTAAAACTAAAAAAATAAACTAAAATAAAGAACTTAAACTAAACTACATAAAAAAATCAACTTAGATAAAAATAAAAAATAAAATAAACTAGAATAAATAAAAAATAAACTAAATAAACTAAATAAACATAAACCTACCAATTTATTTAATTTAAAATTTTAATAAAAATAAAAATAAATAAAAACAAATAAAAAAACTCTAAACCCTAAACCCTAAACCCTAAACCCTAAAATCTACTACCCAAAACCCAAAAACCCTAAACCTCAAACCCTAAACCCTAAACCTTAAACCCTAAACCCTCAATCGTAAACCCTAAAAACCTAAAAAATTTAAACCTAAACAAAATAAAACACAAAAAATAAAATAAATAAAAAAACTAAAACCAAAATAAAAAAAAGTATAAACTAAAACCCAAACTTAAACCTAAACCTAAAAAAAATAAAATAAAAAATATATACTATACAAAAATAAAATAAATAAAAAATAAACTTAATTAAAAAAATAAAAAACCTAAATAAAATAAAAAAAGCTAAAATAAAAATAAAATAAGCCTAAAATAAAATAAAATAAAAGCTAAATAAAAAACTAAACCTAGAATCAAAATAAATATTAAAATAAACTAAAATAAATAATAAATAAACTAAATTAATCAAAACTACTATTGTAATTTACAAAAATCATAAAAAAAAGAAATTTACCCAACCCAAACTACCCTAAACCTTAATCTCTAAACCTCTAACAACCAAACCATAAACCCTAAAAAAACACTAAACACTATCATAAATCAGAACCTCCCAAATCTTCCCTAAACATTAAACCTGCTACAAACACTAAACCCTAAACCAAAAATCTAAACTAAATAAAACTCTAACAATGAAATAAATAAAACCAACCTAAATAAAATAAAAGTAAATCAAAATAAAAAATAAACTAAAATAAATAAAAAATAAACTAAATAAAACCTAAACTAATTAAACTTACAAACCTAAACCACACAAACCACAAACCTAAAACTTAGAACCCTAAACCCTAAATCATAAACCCCAAACACTTAAACCTATATCCTAAACCTTAAACCATGAACCCTAAACCCAAAACCCTAAAAACCTAAAAACCTAAACCTAAACTAAATAAAATCAAAAAAAATAAAATAAACCTAAATAAAATAAAATAAAATAAAATAAAACCTAAACTAAAACCTAACCAAAACCTAAACCTAAACATAACCTAAAATAAAATAAAATAAAAAAATAAACTAAAATAAAATAAAATTAAATTCTAAATAAATTAAAAATAAAATAAACATAAAAAAGAAAATTAAACATTTAATAAAAATAAAATAAATCTAAAATAAAATAAAATAAAAACTAAATAAAAACTTAAACCTAAAAAATAAACCTAAACCTAAACATAAACCTAAAAATAAAATAAAATAAAAACAAAACTAAAATAAAATAAAATTAATAAAATCCTAAATAAATTAAGAAATAAAATAAACATAAAAAAGAAAATTAAACATTTAATAAAAATTAAATAAAAATAAAATAATTCTAAAATAAAATAAAATAAAAACTAAATAAAAACCTAAACTAAAATAAATCTAAAAATAAATAAATAAACCTAATCCTAAAATAAACAAAATAAAATAAACCTAACATTAAATAAACTAAACTAAAATAAATAAACCAAAACCTAAACTAAACCTAAACCTTAAACTAAATAAAATAAAATATATAAAATAAACCTAAACCTAAACTAAAAATAATCTTAAAAAAACATAAAATAAAACCTAAAACCTAAACTGAAATATAAAATATAAACCTAAACAACCTAAAATAAAAATAAAAATAAAAAAATAAAATAAAAATTAAACTAAACAAAAAATAAACCTAAACCTAGAAAAAAACTTAATTAAATAAACCTAAAATAAATGAACAAAATTAAATAAAAATAAAAAACAAACCTAAAAACCTAAAAACCTAGACTAAAAATAAAACCTAAAATAAAATAAATAAAAACCTAAACTTAAATAATATAGGAAAATAAAATAAAATAAAAACCTAAACCTCAACTTAAACTTAGAAATAAAATAAAATAAATTAACATAAATAAACTAAAATACAATATATAATAACCTAAACTAAACTAAACTAAAAAAGTTAAATAAACCTAAGAATAAAAAACATAAATAAAATCAAAACTAAATGTAAAATAAAAAAATTAAAATTATAATTTACCTAAAATAAAATAAAACAAAAACTAAACATAAAAAATAAAGTTAAAATAAAACAAAAATAATAAAATGCCTAAACTAAAATGAAAACCTAAACCTAAAATAAAAAATAATATAAACAAAATAAAATAAACCTAAACATAAACTAA
Source organism: Cymbidium sinense (assembly GCA_021442155.1). Lineage (NCBI taxonomy): Eukaryota > Viridiplantae > Streptophyta > Magnoliopsida > Asparagales > Orchidaceae > Cymbidium > Cymbidium sinense. Next base: position 5,978,763 of record CM038215.1, on the reverse strand, counting down.
AATAAACTAAACAAAAAATAAACCTAAAATTAAAATAAACTAAATAAACTTAAACTAAATAAAATAAAATAAAATAAATAAACTAAATAAACCTAATAAAACCTAAAACCTAAAACCTAAAACCTTAAAATAAAATAAAAACTTAAACTTAAAAAATAAAATAAATAACCTAAAATAAAATAAAATAAAACTAACTAAAGATAAACTAAACAAACCACCTTAAAATAAACTAAAATAAAACCTAAAGTAAAATAAATAAATAAATCATAAACCCTAACCTAAACCCTAAATTCTACCCTATACTCACTGACTCTAAAAAATTTAAAACCCTATGGATGAAATCTAAAACTAAAATAAATAAATAAACCTAACCCTAAATTAAAATAAATAAAATAAAACTAAACTAAAACCTAAACATAAACCTAAACATACTAAACCTAAACCTAAAATAAAATAAAATAAAATAAAAACTAAAATAAAATAAATAAAGAAATAAAATAAATTAAAAAATAAAATAAGCCTAAAATTAAAAAACCTAAATAAAATAAAAACTAAATTTAAAATAAAAATAAAATAAACCTAAAATAAAATAAAATAAATACTAAATAAGAACCTAAACCTAGAAAATATACTTGAAAATAAAACAAAAAAAAACCTAAACATAAAATAAACAAAATAAAATAAAACTAAACCTAAAATAAAATAAACTAAACAAAATAAATAAAAACCTAAACTAAACCTAAAATAAACTAAACCTAGGCTAAAATAATAAATAAAATAAGCTAAAAATAAACCTAAACCTAAACTATAAAATAAGACCTAAAAATAAACCAAAAATAAAAATCTAAAACCTAAACCTAAAAAAATTAAATAAAAACCTAAACCTAAACCTAAAAATAAAAAATATAACCAAAAACTAAAAACTAAAATAAAAATAAAACTAAACTAAGAAATAAACCTAAACCTAAAAAATCAACTAAAGTAAATAAACATAAAATAAATAAAAATAAATAAACCTAAATAAAAATAAAAAATAAACCTTAAAACTTAAAACCTAAACCTAAACTAAATAAGACCTATAAATAAAATAAAGAAAAAAACCTAAATCAAAATAAAATAATAAAATAAAATAAAATAAAATGAAAACCTAAACTATGACCCAAATCTAAACCTAAACGTAAACCTAAAAATAAAAAAATAAAAACTAAACTAAAATAAAAAAATAAAAACCTAAACTAAACTAAAAAATAAAGTAAACATAAAAATAAAAAACCTAAATAAAAAAGTAAAGTAAAAATAAAAAAAATAAACTTAAAATAAAATAAAATAAAATAAAATAAACCTAAAAAAAATAAACCTAAAAAATAATAAAATGAAACTAAACCCAAAACTAAAAAAATCTAAACTTAAAATAAAATAAAATAAACCTAAACCAATGCTAAAATAGATAAAACTTAAACTTAAAACAAAAATATACTAAACCCAAACCCTAAACTAAATAAAAGAAAATAAACTAAAAATAATCATAAATCTAAACGAAAAATTAATTCCTAAAAATAAACCTAAACATAAAAAAATAAACGAAAAAACCTAAACATAAACCTAAAAATAGAAAATGCAGCCTAAACATTAAGAATAAATATAAACCTAAACCTAAAACTAAAAAATAAACTAAAATAAATAAACTTAAAATAAATAAACTAAATAAAAATAAAAATAAACCTAAAATAAAATAAAATAATATAAACTAGAATAAATAAAATAAACTAAATAAACATAAACCAATTTACTTAATTTAAAAAATAAAAATAAAAAATAAATAAAACCCAAAATTCAAAACCCTAATGCTAAAAAACCCCCACAAAAAAACTAAACCTAAACTAAATAAACCCTAAACCACTAAAATCTACAACCCAAAACCCAAAAATCCTAAACCTCAAACGTACCGTCCTTAAATACATACCTAAAATTTAAACTAAATAAATAAAAATAAAATAACTAAAACCAAAACCAAATAAATGAAAAATAACTTAAACCTAAACTTAAAAGAAAATATAATAAAATATATTAAAAATAAATAAAACCTAAACTAAATTAAAAAAATAAAAACCAAATAAAATAAAATAAAATAAAATAATAAAATAAAATAAATAAAGCTAAATTAAACCTAAACTCAATAAACCTAAAATAAAACCTAAAATAAATAATTAAACTAAAACTAACAAAAAAAAAACTATAAAATATTAAACCCTAAACTAAATAAATACTAAATAAATACTAAACCTAAAAATAAACTAAACCTAAACTGGATAAAATAAAATGAACTTAAATAAACCTAAACTATAAAATAATAAATACATAAACCTAAACTTATAAAATTAAACCTAAAAGTACATATAAAATAAAATAACTAAAAAAATAAAATAAAATAAAACTAAAAAAATAAACCTAAACTAAAAAAAAAATAAACTAAAAAAATAAACCTAAATAAAATAAATAAAACTAAAATAAATAATACTATTCAAAATAAATTAAATAAACTAAATTAAAACCTTGGTTTGCTTTTAATTTAAAATATAAACCCCACTAAACTCTGACTAACTGACTCTCCTCCACCACTAAACCACTAAAAAGGCCCTATCAACTTTCCCATCCCTAAACCTAGCACAACCTAAATAAACCCTTAACTAAATAAACCTAATAAGATAAATAAACCTGAGCTATAATTAAAATCAATATATACTAAATATAAAGAATAAACTAAATGACCTATTTGATTTACAAAATAAATAAATAATAAATAACCCCAATCCGGACTGAATAAAAATAAACCATGACCCTAAACTTATAAACTCACTGAGCCCTCCTACCCTGAACCCTAAAACCCCAGACATGACCTAAATCCTAAGCCCTGGGCCAAACCCTAAAACCTCTAAACTAATTAAATCTAATAAAATAAAAAAACCTATAAATAAAATTAAATAAAATATAAACTAAACTAAACCTACTAAACCTAAAATAAAATAAGAAAATAACTAAAATAAATAAATTATAAAATCCTAAAATAAAATAATAAACATAAAAATAAAACCTAAATAAAATATTATAAAATAAACTTAAATAAATAAAATAAATAAATAAAAACTAATAAACTAAAATAAATATAAAACCTAAATCTTAAATAATGACCCTCTTAAAATAAACTAAACCCATCTACCACTACCCATAAATCTTAACTAACCTACTAAAAAAAACCCAACCTAATCACTCTAACTAAACTAAAAACTTAAACCCTATCCAACCTAAACCCTAAAAAACCCTATTAAAACCCTAAATCTACCTACCTACCATAACCACTAAATCCTTCCCTAAACCTCAAAAAAACCCAAACACTAAAACCCTAAACCTTAACCCTAAACCCCAAACCTAAAACCTAAAGCTACAGTAACTAAATATATTAAAAAGATAAACCTAAACCCTCTAATCTAATAAACCTAAACCATAAGAATTTCTAGAACCTTGACAGTAGGAACATCACCATCAACTAAGATCAATCTAGATCGTATAGTGGAGGTAAAAAAAGGTAGCTCGCAATGGTGGTGGGGATCTAGGTCTGATGGATATGGAGGTGGTGGTGAAATGGTGGTTATGGAGGTGGTAGCAATAATATGATGGCAAAGAAAAATATGATGGTAGATCCTGCAACTTAAGAGGCCAGGGTAGTTTTGATGGGAATTGAAGAAATTGAAGAATGATTGATCCAATCTGCTGCATATGGAAGTGTGTCTTTATAGTAGAGATAGTTCTAGTTATCTATGGTTTTTGAATTACTCTATGCTTGCTCATTTTGGATCTGTGTCATCGGTTGTGTGTTAGAAAATAAGGTGTGTTAATTGATTAATGAAATCAAAAAGAAGAAAGGTTGAATCTAAAAATTTTCTCATTAAAAAAATAACCAAAAATGTTAAACCCTATACTAAAAGTTGAACCCTAGACTATAAAACCCTAAACAAAACCCCAATAAAAAAAAAAAAAAACTAAACCCTAAAACCCTAAACCTTAAAACCCTAAACTAAACCTAAAACCCTAAACTAAACCCTAAACCCTAAACCCTAAACTAAAACCTAAACCCAAAATAAAATAAAATAAACCAAAACTTAAAATAAAAACCTAAACTAAATAAAAACTAAAATAAAATAAATAAAAAAACCTAAAATAAAATAAAATAATAAAATAAAATAAAACCTAAACTAAAACTAAAAAATAAAATAAATAAATAAAACTAAAATAAAATAAAATAAATAAAACTTAAAAAAATAAATAAAAAAAAAATCTAAAATAAAATAAAAAAACTAAAACTTAAAATAAAATAAACCTAAATAATATAATAAAGCTAAATACAAACCTAAACCTATAAACCTAAAAGAAAAAAATAATAAATAAAAAAATAAAACCTCAACCTAAACTTAAAAACCTAAAATAAAAAATAAAATTAACCTAAACTAAATTAAAATAAACTAAACTAAAATAAATAAAACCTAAACCTAAACCTAAATAAACCCAACCTAAACCTAAACCTATAAAAATAAAATAAAATAAAATAAACTAAACCTAAACTAAAAAATAAAACAAACCTAAAAAATAAAATTAAAACTTAAAAAAATAAAACTAAACTACAAAATAAGCTTAAATCTAAACCTAAACCTAAAATAAACTTAAATGAAAACCATAAAAAAAAATAAAAATTAATAAACTAAATTAAAATAAAAAATAAAATAAAGAATAAACTAAACTAAAATGGTAATAAAATAAAAATAAATAAATAAACCTAAAACTGGTTTACTTTTAAAAATAAAATAAAAAAAACTAAAAGAAACCACAATCATTAACCCACCCAACCCTCAACCCACTCACCAAAACCAAACCACTAAGACCCTAAACTCTAAACTGCTAATGGAACTATGTCTTTATGGTAGAGATGGTTCTAGTAATATAAGATTTTTGATTTATTCTTTGTGTGCTCATTTTTGATCAATGTCATCGCTTGTGTCTTAGAAAACTTGGTGTGTTACTTGGTTGATGAAATCAAAAAGAAAAAATATTAAATATAAATTTGTTCTCTGTTAAAAAAAAAAACAAAACCTTATACTTAAAAACTACTAAACCTAAAACCTCATAAACCCCTAGACCTAAACCTTAAAATCCACCCCAAACCCAAACCCAAAATCCTAAACCCAAACCCTAAACCAACCCTAAACCATAAAATAAACCTTAAACCCTAAACCTAAACCTAAACCCCAAACCCTAAATAAACCCTACCCTAAATCTTAAACTTACTAAAGAAACTAAAAAACCAAAATAAAATAAAAAAAAAATACCTAAATAAAAAATAAAAATAAAAATCATAAATTAAAACCTAAACTTAAACCTAAATATATAAAATTTTAAATAAACAAAATAAAATAAATAAAACTTGAACTAAACTAAAAAAAATAAATAAAATAAAAAATAAATAAATTAAAACTAAATAAAATAAAATAAAAAATAAAAAAACTAAAATAAAAAAAAAACCTAAAATAAATCCTAAAAATAAAAAAAAATAAAACCTAAAAATAAAACCTAAATAAATAAAATATATAAATAAAATAAAACTAAAATAAATAAAATATAATCCTAAAATAATTAAAAATAAAACCTAAACCCTAAACTAATAAAACTAAATTTAAAATAAAAAAATAAAATAAACATAAATAAAATAAAACTAAAATAAATAATCCTAAACCTAAAATAAACTACACTAAATAAATAAAAATAAACTAAAATAAACCTAAACCTAAATTGAAAAAAATAAACCTAAAATAAACTAAAGACCTAAAACCTAAACCTTAAAATAATGTGAAACCTAAACCTAAACCTAATAAAAAAAAATAAAACCAATAATAAAATAAAATAAAACTAAAGTAAAAATTAAACCTAAATGAAACCTAAACCTAAAAAAAATAAACTAAAATAGAAAACCTAAACTAAATTAAATAAACCTAAAATAAATAAACTAAACTAAATAAAAAAAAATAAACCTAAATAAAAAAAAACATAAGATAAAATAAATAAAAAATAAATTTAATAAACTTAAACCTACAGGTTTTCTTAGTTTAAAAATTACAAAAAAAAATAAATAAATAAAATAAAAAACCCTAACCTAAATCTTAAACCCTAAAAACCTACAACCCTATACCTTAAACCCTTAACCATAAACCCTAAACCCTAAACCTAATAAAAATAAAAATCAAAAATAAAAAAAAATTAAATCTAAAAACCAAAAAAAAAAAGTTAGCCCTCCTCCCCCCAAACCAAAAGCTCTAAGCCTTTCTTAGCACCCCTTCCCATCTCGAGCTCTGGAAATTCTTGAATCCTTTTTCTTTTTGCTCTCTTTCTCATCATTTTTGAGCTGGTTTTCCAAAAGTTTCTTCTGGTTTGGCTTCGGCCTTTAGCTGATCCTTGTTTAGTTCTTAAGTGGCACCATTTTCCATAGCAATGGTTTCTATGAATACTTGGGGAAAACTAAATGCTCCAACTTCTCCAGCACAGGCTTCCAATTCTTTGGGTATAGCTAAACCTTTTTCCTCAAAATCCTTCAAAGATGCCTTATCTGGTAAGGATTCTTCAACTTCTTTGATATTTCTTTAAACCTGGTTCATATGACCTTCAAATGTTCTATTATGTGCTTTGATTTGGAAATTGAAAAACTAGAGCTTTTACAATCATTGCAAAACTTATGGCCATGATGTCTTAGAAAGTTTTTTACTCATCCACATCTTGGGAAGAAAGTGGTTAAAGATCCTAAGGTTCTTTGGAAAAATTGGAGATTTAAAAGTGATAAAATTGCTTTAAATGAAAGGATAATGGTGCTATGAATGATATATTGATGTTTCTAATGTTGTTCCTAATGTTTCTAATGTTGTTCCCAATGTAAGTGGTAGTGATAAGCTTATTAAAATGCTTGAAACTATTTTGGAGTAATCGGGTTTACTATTATTTTTGTTATTCTAAAATTTGCAAGTGGATGATTTTTTTTTTTTTCTTTTAGTTTCTAGGAGATTTGTGTTGCTGAAAATCTAGAAAATGGTTCTGTCATTTCACCTAATAAAATCTTGTTTTATCATCTTTGAATTTGGGCAAGAATGATGGTATGGAGCTTCTTGATAATGTGTAGCCAAGTGTTTGTTTGCTTAATAAATCTGTTTCTACCCTTCTTTAACTATTATTTTGGATGGTACTTTGCTTAGTGATAATTCTCCTTTAATGGATAAAAGGATTTGTCTTCTTGTCAAATGAGATCTTCTCTAAATCTATTGTTAATAATGATGATAAAACTTTTTGATGATGAATCAATGGAGAATGAGACCAGTTTTCAAACTATTTTGTGAAAATGAAAAATAGTTTTAAAATTATCCTCTAAAGTTTCTAGATCTACTGATCTTCTTCATCTTCTTTGCCTAATAAAATTAATGTTTAACTTTCTTATTTGGAATGTGAGGGGCATTGGTACTCTTGTTATTAGGAATAGAATTATGAATCTTTGTAGAATTTATAATGTTGGTTTCTTGGTTATTCTTGAACCTCTTATTTTTTTCTTCTATAATGCATGTTTGGATCATGCCTTTTAGTATTTCAAATTAATTTGGTGGAGCATCTTGGTATAACTTCTGGATCATTCTCTCTTTTTTATTTATTAAAGATTTTCATAATATCATTAAAAAATTTTGTTTTCAAAATATGTGGTTGATAAAATTTTTCTTTATGTTAATGCTTATAATTAGTTTGCTTCTTTCTCTTGATGATTTTTTTCATTTGGTATGATGAGGTTTTGCTTAAGCTTGAAAGGCTTGAATTCTTAGTGGAATGAAGGTTTTTAAAATCTTTTGATAATATCAGAATATGGAACAAGTGAAAGATTTGGAAGAACTTGTTATTATTGATTCTTCTTTTGTTATAATCTTACTTGAAGCTAAAGATAATCATTAAGTTTTGGAATATGGAGAATACTTATTGGATAAAGTTGCCCCAGCTACTTTTTTGAAGGAGAAAGAAACACTAAATATTTTCATGCTTTGGTAAAGGAGAGTTCTTTAGCATTAATAAAATAACTTTGATAGTTCTTCTCAAAAGAGGATATATTTTCTTCTACTCTTATATTTTAAAAATCTTTAAATAAAATTATCACTTGAGTTCAATCCCTATCATCTTTTATGTATAAAGGATAATGAGTGATTGGTTACTTTATGATGAGGAAATTTTTAATATTCTTAATGGTATAAATGATGATTTTATTGTAGGGTCGGATAGTGACACTACTTTATTCTTTCAAAAAACTTGTTTCATTATTAAAGTTGATCTTATTAATGTTGTTGAGGATTTTTCAAGAATTCTATTCTAAATATTTTACTAGCATTTCTATTGTTCTTATTTCTAAGAAGATACTCTTGACTTTTGGAATGACTTTAATATACTAGTCTTTTGTACCATTTTCAATTGATTTCTAAAATTTTGATAGGCTTAGTATGTTTTCTAAGATTATCTCTCTAATAAAGGGCTTTGTGAAAGATAGAACTATTTTAAAATTGCTTATTCAGAATTGATTCATGATTTGAAAGTTAGAGGTGGCAATTTACTTTTTTAAGCACATCACAAAATTATAATAACATTTCTTGGGATTTTCTTAATAGAATTCTTTATTTAGTTTTTCTAATCATTTTGTTTCTTTGGTTAACAATATAATTAAATGTTTGGTTTCCTTAATTAAGTATGTATTTGAATCTTTGGTTTCTATCTCTCATTTAAAGCTTTCTAATGATTTCATAATATTTTGTAATGGTTATTACATTATGTTAAAAAAGCTTGGTTTTAAATAAATTTGAAAAGTGGCCTTTTGATTAGTACTCATAAAAGTTATTTTGTCACTTATACTTCTATTTATTCATAGAATTAAAATAGATATCACTAGTTTTTTCTCAAAATCTTCTTATTAAATATTTAGGCTTTTTATATTGTGGTCATAAGATCCCATCTCTTTGATGAGGTAATTCATAATATTCAAAATAAAATTTCTACCATTAATTTCATTATTTTATCTTTTGGTAGATTAACTTATTATTAAAAGTATTCTTTATTCTCTTCCTTTTTTTATTGCTTAATATTGTTCTACTTCTCTTGTTCTTATCTGATTAAAATACTTTTAATAAATTTTTTTGGGGCTCTTAATTGACCAAAGTCTTCATTGGACTTCTTGGTCCAATATATTACTATTTATGAAGGTGGCCTTGATCTTTGATGGACTCCACCAATGTTTTTTTCTTATAAAATTTGGTGGAATTTTAGAAAAAATGAAAATTTTTATGAATTTAAAATATTACAAGGTAAGCATCCTTTGATTTTCAATTATAAACATGGTGATTCTATTGTTTGAAAATGGCTCTGTGATATTAAGTGGAAAGTGGAACCTCTCAATTTTTGGGGTATTAATAATTGGTCTTCCTTCTTTTGGCAAGATAAGTGGATAGGGGACTTTTCCATTGATTCTTTGCTTAATACCAATTCTACTTCTTCTTTGAAAGTTAGTCATTTTATTTATAATGGGGGATGGAATTTCTCTCTTTAAAATGAGTTGATTCTATTTCATTAGTAATAACATCATTAATATTCTATTGATGGTAATTTTTTGGATCAAATTCTTTTTAAATTTTCTAGTAATGGAGAATTTTCTTTTAAAGATACTTGGCATTATCTTAAAGTTAAAATCCACTTCTCCTATTTTCTTTAAATTTGGAATAATATTATTCCTACTTCTTACTCTATTCTTGTGGAGAATTTTAAGGGATTATATTGTTATTGACTCTTTACTTTGGGACAAAGGTTATTATCTACCTTCCAAATGCATGTGTTGTTTTCATATTGAGAATGTTAATCATGTTTTTTTGTTAATGGTGCCATTGCCTCTAAAGTTTGGGGTTGGTATGAGGATTTATTTAATTTAAGTTATTTTAATGGCAATTTAAAGTTAATGCAACATCTGGATTCTTATTTTCTTAATACGGTTAAAGGGCATATCAAAATTGTGGTGGCTATTACTTTGATTTGGTTTATTTGGCTTGATAGAAATGATGCTAAACATCGTGATGTGCCTATGAACCATAAGAGGATTATTGCTAGGACTAAAGAAAAGATTTTTTTCTTTACATAAGGCTGTTCTTCTCAGTAGTACTAATTTTAGAGGGTGTAAGTTTGTTGCCTCTAAATTGGGTATCCATTTTCCATATTGTGACTTGTCTCCTAAATTTAAAATTATTAATTAGATTAAGCCTTTTTATTTTTACATTAAAATTAATACTAATGGATCTATTGCACATAACAAGTCGGGTTGTGGTGGTATTTTTAGAAACAATCATGAGAATATTATCTTCGCATTTTCCACTCCTCTTTCTACTAAATCGTTATTTTTGTTGAATTGATGGCTATTTTTTATGCTCTTAAGCTTTGTTTAGAGAAATTTTAGGCTATTTGGTTGGAATCGATGCTAAGATGGTTGTTGCTAGGATCAATTCTAACCATAAGGGTAATGTTGGGCTTTTCTATTTAATTAAAATATTAAAGCTATTATCCTAAACTTTCTTTTAAAATTACACATATTTTAAGAGAAGGTAACTCTTGTGTTGATTTTTTAGCTAGTTTGGGGTGATCTCAGACTTTACTTTGTTTACCAATGATAATATTCTAAGCATTTAAGAGGTTTGTCTAATTTAGATAAATTTGGTGCCATATGTTAGATTCTTTTAGATTTTTTTATTTTTCTTTAGTGTTTGATTTTCCTTTAGGTGGTTTGGCTGGTTGTTTTGTTGGCCTTTGTCTGGAACTTGGGTGGTGGTGCCTTGTCTCTACTTTGGGTATTGCTTTGGCTTGTTTGGATTTTCTTTCAAGTGGTTGGCTTTCTTTGGCTTTGTTGGCTTTTTTTATGGCTTATTTGCCATTTTTTTTGTTGTGTTGCTTCCCTCTAGTTTCTTTGAGTTGGTTGGGTTATTTAGGTTTTGGCTCTGACTTTTCCTTCCCTTTATGGTTTTTGTGGCTCTGCTATAGTTTAGTTTGGTTGGTCCTTTATGGCTTTTCTTTCCCTTCCGATTTTGGTGGCTTTGTTGCTGCTTGGTTTGGATGGTGGTTGTTGTGGTCCTTTTGGCTGGTGGCTACATTGGTGGGCTACTTATTGTGGTTGTTGTTTTACCCTTGCTTTGGCTAGTTGCTGGTGGCTATTTTTTCTTTTGGGTTGTTGTTGCTCCTGCTATTTCTTTGTGTTGGTGGTTTGATGGTAGGTATTAGAATTTTGGTAGTTATTGGTTATGGGTTAGCTCCTTAGTCGAGGTATGTTTGGGTGTGATGGCTGGAATGTTTTCTTCATTTTCTTTTTGCTGGTAGCATTATTTGTGATTGTAACCCTTCTTTTGGAGTTTGGATGCTCACAAATTTTGTTGTTCCTTTAGTTGATTGTGACTAAGCCTGAGCCTTGTCCATGGATTTTATTTCTTTTCTCTCTCTATGTTCTTACATTTTTTCATCTTTTCTCTTAGATTATCTCTACTTAAGTTTCTTGCAGGTTTTTTTTTTTTCAGATCTTGGTTCTTACAGGTGGTTTGTGATCTACTCAGAGGGTTTTAGTGTTATTGCTGAGTTTTCTCTCTTTTCCTTTTGCTTTTCTTTTTCTCTTGTATTAGGGGATTTATCTCTTTAGGCTTTATTGTAGCTCTTTGAGCATTAGTTTTGGAGATTTATCCCTTTTAAGGACTTTCTAATCCTTTTCTTGTGGCAATAAAATTTTTCCTTTTTTGAAAAAAACCCTAAACCCTAAAAAACCTAAACCTAAACTAAATAAACCTAAAATAAAATAAATAAAAAAAATAAACCTAAATAAATAAGTAAAATAAAATAAAATAAAACCTAAAACTAAACAAACCTAAACCTAAAAATAAAATAAAATAAAAAATAAAACTAATAAATAAATAAAAACCTAAACTAAACTAAAAAATAAAATAAACCTAAAAATAAAATAAAATAAAACTAAATAAAATAAAAAATAAATAAACTTAAAATAAAATAAAATAAAATAAATAAAAAACCTAAAAAAATAAACCTAAAAATGGAACCTAAAATAAATAAAATAAAATAAAACCCTAAACTAAAAAAAACCTAAAAAAATAAGAAACAAAATAAAATAAAATAAACCTAAATTAAAATGAACTAAACTAAATAAATAAAATAAACTACTAAAAAATAAATAAACCTAAACATAAACCCAAACCATTAAATAAAATAAACTAAAATAAACCTAAACTAAAATAAAACCTAAAATAAAAACCTAAAAATAATATAAAAACCTACCTAACAAAATAAATAAAACCTAAACCTAAAATAAAATAAAATAAAACTCAACTAAAAATAAACTAAACCTAAAACCTAAAATAACTAAATAAAACCTAAAATGAAATAAATAAACCAAAATAAATAAATAAAACTAAATAAAATAAAATAATAAAAAAAATAAAAAATAAAAATAAAATAATAAATAAAATAAACTAAATAAACTAAATAAACCAAACTAGTTTACTTAATTTTTAAAAAAAAAAAACCATAAACCATAAATCCTAAACCCTAAAACCCTAAACCTAAACAAAAATAAACATAAAAAAAATAACCTAAACCCTAAACCTAAACCACAAACCTAAACCTAAACACAAACCCTAAACCCTAAACCCCAAATTAAACCCAAACCAACTTAACTAAATAATATAAATAAAAATAAAACCTAAAACCTAATAAACCTAACTAAACCCTAAGAATGGGTAGAACCTTGAGGGAGGAACATCATATCAACTAGGCTTAGTCTAGATGGTGGAGGTGGAGGAGGTGGTTATCATAGTGTTGGTGGATTTGGAGGTGTGGTGGATATGGAGGTGGTGAGGAGCAGTGGTGGTTATGGAGGCAGGAGGAGCTGAGGTTACATGTGGTGGGGAGAGGAGAGAGATGGGATGGTGGATCTTCGAGAGAGGGGGTAGTTCAATGGGAACATAAAGCGAAGAATGGCCCATCCGATCTCTTATGCGCCTTGATAGAGGCAGTTATCTAGGGTTTTGATTTTCTATTGTGTGCTCATTCTAATCTATGTCATCGCTTGTGTCCAAGAAAACTAGGTGTGTTACTTGGTCGATGAAATCAAATAGAAGAAATGTTGAATCTAAATTTATTCTCTGTTTAAAAAAAAATTCCAAAACCACAAACCCTAAACTAAAAAAACACGCTAAACCTAAAACTAAAACCCATAACCCTAAACTAAAAAAACAAAAACCCTAAACCCAAAACCTTAAATCCTAAACCTAAAACCTGACCACAAACCCTAAACCTAAACCCAAACCAAAACCAAAAAAAAACAAACCCTGACACTAAACTAAACCCAAACCCTAAACCAAACTAAAAAACCCAAATAAAAAGCTAAAACTAAACTAAATAAACCTAAAATAAAATTAATAAAAACCTAAACCAAAATAAAATAAAAAAATAAAATAAATTAAAACATAAACTGAACCTACCATAAATAAACTAAAAAATAAAACTAAATAAAATAAAATAAATAAAAAATAAATAAATAAAACTATATAAACTAAATGTAAAATAAGATAAAATAAACCAAAATAAAATAAAATAAACTAAATAAATAAAACTAAATAAATAAACTAAACCCTGCTAAACCAAACCTAAAAAAATAAATAAACTAAACTAAACTAAAATAAACTAAACCTGACCCTAAATAAATAAAATAAATAAAATAAATAAACCTAAACTAAAAATAAAAATAAACCTAAATTAAACCTATACTAAACCTAAAAATAATAAACCTAATGACCTAAAATAAATAAAACCTAAACCTAAAGATAAAATAAAACTAAACTAAATAAACATAAACCTAACCTAAAATATAAAAAACTAAACTCAAATAAATAAACATATTAATAAATTAAAATAAATAAATAAAATAAATATAAAATAAAATAAACTAAATAAACCAAGACCTCTGGTTTGCTTAATTTTAAAAATCCTAGGCCACTGAGCCTAAACCCTAACCCACCACTGAGCCCAAAGACACCCTGAAATGAAAACCAGGCCAAAATCAGGCTGATCACTTAAAATGAGCCACCCTAGGCCCTAAACAACCCTAGGCCTGACCTAAAACAAACTAGGCCAGCCTGAGCCCTAAAGGTGTAAAACCACTGAGCCCTGAGCCACAACCACAGACTACTGAAAAGGCCTGAGCCCAGGCCAACTCTGACCTGGCCCTAAACAGACCACTGACCCTAAACTAACCCAAAACCTACCACTGAGCTAACCAAAAGCTAACCACAAAATCTAAAAATAAGCTAAACTAAATAAAACATAAATAAAATAAAAAAACCTAAACCTAAAATAAAAATAAAAAATAATGAACTAATGAAAACTAACAAATAAATAAAAATAAAAATAAAAAATAAAATAATAAAATAAATAAATAAACTAAAAAATAATATAAACTAAATAAAAAAAATAAAATAAAACTAAATGTAAAATAAAAAATAAACCTAAAATAAAATCTAAAATAAAAAAATAAAACCTAAACTAAAATAAATAAAATAAACTAAAGAAATAAAATAAAATAAAATAAATAAAATAAAACTAAAATAAAATAAACTAAAATAAAATAAACCTAAACCTAAACTAAAGAAATAAACTAAACTAAACTAAATAAATAAAATAAAATAAACTAAAATAAACCTAAACATAAACTAAAATAAACCTAAAATAAAACCTAAAACTAAACCTAAAAAAAAATAAAATCCTAAACTATAAAATAAAAAATAAAACATAAACCTAAAATAAAATGAAAATAAAACTCAACTAAAAATAAACTAAACTTAAAACTAAAAATAAAATAATAAAACTAAATAAATAAATAAATTAAATAAAAATTAAAATAAAATAAATAAAATAAAAAATAAAATAAATTAAAATATATTAAATAAACTTTCGTTTGCTTAATTTAAAAAAACTTTAAAAAACCAAAACCACTAAACCTAAAAACCAAACCAAAACCCTAAACCCCTAAACCCTAAACCCAACTCTAAAACCTAAACACAAAAACCTAAAACCCTAAACCCAAAACTAAACTAAACCTAAACTAAATAAATAAAATAAATAAATTAAAAAAATAAACCCCAACTAAACTAAGAATGGGCAAAACCTGATGAGGAACATCACCATCAAGGGCTCAGTCTAGATCAGCGATGGAGGTGAAGCCAGGAGTTATGTGGTGGGGGATAGGAGGTGGCGGTGGATCTTGCTATCAGAGGAGGTGGTTCTAATGGGAGAAATTGAGAGCGAAGATTCGATCCTTGTATATCTTTATAGTAGAGATGGTTCTAGTTATTTAGGGTTTTTGATTTTCTCTATGCATGCTCATTTTTTATCTATGTCATGGCTTGTGTCTTCGAAAACTTGGTTTGTTACTTAGTTGATGAAATCTAAAAAGAAAAAAGAAATGTTGAATTTGAATTTGTTCTCTATGAAAAAAACTAAAACCACAACTAAAACTAAACCTAAACCTAAATAAACCTAAAACCCTAAACCTAAACCATAACCCCAAACCTAAACACACTAAACCACAAACCACAAACTCCCACTACCAACTACCCTCCTAAACCCAAACTAACCAACCTAAAAACTAAACCAAAAATAAACTAAAAAAAATAAAATAATAAAAAAAAAAAAAACCTAAACCAAAATAAAATAAAAATAAAATTAAATTAAAATTAAAATAAATAAACCTAAATAAAAAAATAAAAATAAAATAAAATAAATAAATTAAAACTAAATAAAAAAACTAAATAAAATAAACTAAATAAATAAATAAATAAACTTAAAATAAAACTAAATAAACTAAACCCTAAAATCCCTAAATTAAATAAACTACCCTTTGTTTTAAAATAAATAAAAATAAATAAATTAAAATAAATAATAAAACCTAAACTAAAATAAATCCTAAACTAAACTTTAAACTACCATAAACCTAAAAATATAAACTAAACTAAATAAATAATAAACTTACCATGATAAATATTAAATACTGATTTTATTTCCCTGACCACTGATAAATTCTCCTACCTTCCACTCCACTCTAATCTGAGGCAAAGGCATCTACCCTGGGCCCTAGGCCCCTGGCTTTTTAAAACCCCACTAGGCCCCCAAACAAACCACACAAAAACCTGGCCCTAGCCTGACCCCCACTGAGCCACTAAATCTTAAACCACAAACTACTAAACCACAAATACTAAACCCTAAAATCTGAGCCACTAAACTAAGCCCTAAAGCTAAACTACAACCCAAAACACCCTAAACCCTAAACCCAACCTAAACCATACCAAAACCCTAAACTTCACTTTTTTTGGCTGGGGTTATGTTTTTTGACCTCTTACTTTAGGTTGGCTGGTGGTTCTTGTCTTTCTAGCTTGGCTTGGTTTTCTCACTTGGTGACTATTGTCTTCTCACTTTGTTACTCTGGTTGCTGGTGGATGAGATGGTTTCTACTCGCTTTATTCTATTTTTTTTTTGGTTGGTTTGTTGGCTCTCCTCTTGAACTCAAATTACTTTTTTTTTTTTTATGGTTGAATGGGTGGCCTTCCTAGTGGGAACTATTGGTTGTTGCCTTTGGGCCATCTTTTGGAGAGTTTCATGGCTACTTTTTGGGGTTGCCTCAGTTCCTATTCTTTGTTGCTGGATCCTTCTTTTTTGTTGGTTTTGTGTTTGGTTATTCTCTCTCTATTGGGTGCATTATTTGCAGCAGGTTTTATGTTGTTATTATGCTTCTTGTTGGATTAGTCTTTATTGCTGGGGAAGTTTGGTTTTTCGGCTGGTCCTATCTAGTTAATGCTATTGCCTTTCTATGGTGGCAGTGCTTCTTTTGGACCTCTATTGTATGGTGCTTTTTTGGTTTTCTACTTTTCCTTGGTTGTTGGGGATGCTTCTTTTATTGGTTACTTATGATGGGTTGTTCTCTAGTGGTTGCCTTATGGCTGTTTTACTTAGCTAATTTGGTTGGAGGACTTTTAGTTATCCTTGGAATCTTGGTTGGTTGATTTTTTATTTGTTGGTCTTTTCCTTCCTCTTGGACAATTCTTTGGTGCATTTTTTATCTTGGCGACATTTTTTTGATCCTTTTGGATTGGACTTTTCATTTTGGTGGTTGGTGGCTTTGCCCCCCTTTTATTGTGGCTATTTTGTCTTAGTGATTTTCAAGCTTTGCATCTTATGTTTCCTTCATTGATGGTTTCATTTTGACTGTTTAGTCATTTATGGTTGCTCACCCTGGTTTGGCTTGGTATTTTACTTGTTGGGACTTTTGCTTGAGGGCTCTATCTTGGTTTTGTTGGTTGTTTCTCTAATTAGCATGGTGCTCTTGATTTTGGTTTAGTTTTCCTAGTTTGGAGCTTGGATGAGTATTTTATAATGGTTGTTGGTGTTCTTGACTTTATTTTAGCCTCTCTCAATTATTATTATTAGTATATTGTGGTTTTCATTTTGTGGTTTTTTGCTTAGTTCTTTGGTGTTGCTTTTTTTTTAATGGTGTGATCTAGAACTCTACACGGCCTTGGTGGTTTTCTTATATATCTATATATGATGGCTTTGATGTTACTCACCTCTTCTCTCTAGTTGGAAGCATTACATATGATTGTAACCCTTCTTTATGAAGTTTGGATGCAAATGTATTATTGTCCTTGGGATGATCCTAATTGAGCCCGAGCCTTCTCATTCTTAGCCTCTCCTTTTCTTCTTTGTCCTTATCCTTTTAGCTATGACTTTTGCCTATAGTGTTTTGCAAAATTTCTTTTACAGTTGGAACTTTATAGAGGGAATGGTCATACTCGTTAACCTAAGTGTTGTTGATGGATCTTGCTTATCTTACTTTCTCAAAGGAATCATGAACTGACTCATCCTTTTACTATTTTAGGATTTGTTTTAGTCTTACTCATGTCTTTTCTCTTATGCTTTTCATTGTATTTTCTTGTTTTCTTTTCTATTTCTAATGTACTTAGATGGGGTTTAGCTCTTAGTTTCTTGTATCTCAGAAGAATTTTAGAGCTTTATGACTTTTAAGGACATTGAGTTTTTTTTTCTTTTTATGGTAATAAAATTCCAAATTTCCCAAAAAACACTAAACCCTAAACCTAAACCCTAAACTTAAACCCAACCTAAACCTAAACCTAAACCTAAACCTAAACTATAAACCCTAAACCTCTAAACCCTAAACCCTAAACCCTAAACCCTAAACTAATAACCTAAAGCTAAACACTAAACCTAAACCAAACCTTAAACCCTAACCCTAAACTTTAAACCCTAAAAGTATAAAACATAAAACCCTAAACCCTAAACCCTAACCCTAAACCCTAAACCTTGAACCCCAAACCCTAAACCCTAAACCTTGAACCCCAAACCCTAAACCTAAACCTAAAGTAACTAAATAAATTACAAAGTAAACCTAAACCCTAAAACCTAATAAACATAAACCCAAACCTAAACCCTAAGAAAGGGTAGAACCTTGATGGCAAGAACATCACTATCAACTAGGTTCAGTCTAGATCTAACGGTGGAGGAGAAGGCAGAGGTGGCAATTATCACAGTGGTGGTGGGGGATCTAGAGGTATTAATGGATATGGCGGTGGTGTTCAGAGTAGTGATGGTTATGGAAGCAGAGGAGTGGCGGAGGTTACAACTGTGGTGGTGGCATAGGGATAGATTAGGGATATAATGGTGGATCCCACTACCAGAGAGGTGGTTCTTGGGAATTGGAGAAATAAGAACAAATGATATAATGCTATTGAATTCTTTACAGAGATGATTCTAGTTATCTAGGATTTTGATTTGCT
The DNA here is from genome assembly GCA_021442155.1 of Cymbidium sinense. Classification (NCBI taxonomy): domain Eukaryota; kingdom Viridiplantae; phylum Streptophyta; class Magnoliopsida; order Asparagales; family Orchidaceae; genus Cymbidium; species Cymbidium sinense. Next base: position 5,959,774 of record CM038215.1, on the reverse strand, counting down.
CTATGAGTGCTCATTTTTTATCAATGTCACGCTTGTGTCTCAAAAAAACTTGGTGTGTGGTGTTTATTTTGAGATGTGGGACACCACATAGATCTTAGGGGTACTTATTGAAATGATATGACATTAAAGAAAGATGCATTATCTTAAAAGATCAAAATTATCACCCTATAATGGACCTAATCACCTAATAAGGACTCTTAAAGCATGATGGGTTTTTGAATGTACCATAGACCTTTCCCCTACTTTACATGAAAAAGTAAAGTAGCATTTATATTAAGTAGGGTTCATTAAGTTCCCTAAGGAGGAAAGCCTCCATCGTTAATTACATCCTAAGGGATGTGAATCCCTTAAGAATACTCTCAATTAAAGTAGCAATTAAAGTCTCCAAATTTTCAAGGCTAGACTATCAGAGGATTAGTTGTATTGAAAAATCAAGTGGGAAAACTCAAGGAGAAGACTTATTATCAAAGCCAAATGAAATAAGTAGGGAATGCTCTTGATACTAGGAAACCTAGTGAGCATTTCAACCTATTATATAATTGGGCTTTATAACTTGAAATTGAAGAGAATATCAATTTTGTTAAAGTTGACATTTCATTAAAAAGCTAGGACTTGTAATCCAATAATACAAGATTATGGAGATGCCTAAAAGGTGATGATTTATGCTTGTAGCCAGAAGTAACAACCACCTCAGATCCTAAATCTAGGGAACTTTAGCATAAGCCAAAGAGTGTCCTAAATCTGAGCCTTAAATCTAAGCGAAAATGGGCATATGGTTTAACTATGTAAGAGAGAATAAACCGCCTAACTATTGGACTTACGATCATCTAGAGTGGTAGCCATCTAACACCTCCTACACTTTAAATCCATGAAGTTCAACCATATGATTTGCAAGATTAGTTAGGTTATTGTTTAATTAGAAAGAAACTAAAGTCCTCAAACCCACTCCCTAGGAGACTTGACCATGAGTGGTATGAGCATATGACTTAGTTTAGTGCAAAATCTTTTCAATTTTTATTTATTTTGACACTTCATTTTGATAAAGGCTTTGGGTTTTTTATGCCTACATGCATGATGAAACAAGGTTGTTGCTAAATCAAGAAAGGGGTTTTTTCCTCACTGGTCAAACATTCCTCTATTGTGCATGGATGGAAATCCTTAATTTTAAGAAGAATAATATGATGTGCATGTTGTTGGCCATTCAACATTCACTAAGGGGTTGCTAAATCTTTTAATTATCTTGATTTATGTCTAGGCTTTATGTAAGGTTATGAATTGTTTAAAACTTTAGTTATGAGTTGTAGTTGGGTATAAAGGTTAATTTTTTCTAAGAGCCTAATCATTCAAGGCCACACATTCAAACATCAAACATATAAAGAAACAAAGAAAAGCATGCCATCCTAAATTGTTAAACACAACATCAAACAATTTTTATTGCTAATGCAAAAGAATAATAGTGGTGCCACCATACAACCCAAAAGAAAAATGGGTAGCGAGCTACATATAGTACATAGAAGAATAATTTCAATTTACAAATGATAAATGCTATGGGGGGTCTTCAAGTCTTCATGTATTCATGTGTCTTCCTCCTTCTTTGATTTGGTTTGCTCCACTTCAAAGGAATCACATGGCCTCAATGGATAAAGCCTTCTAGACAATGCTCATCTTTATCCCCCAATAGCACTAATCCTAATTTCTAATGCAAAAGTACATTAAAAATAGGAAAAGTAAATCTAACTACACCTGTAAGACAAGTGTTAGCTAAACACACATACTACCCAAGGTTATATTTATAATTTGGACTTAGCACCCACATGGGTAACCAAGCCCATCTCTAACTTGGATTATGCTTAAGCTTAAGCAACCAAAGAGAGCATTTATATTTATTTTTAAGTGACCCCTTAAAAAAATAATCTCATTAAATATGATTAGGCTAATCACAGCCTACCATGTAGTCTATGAAACATACATTCTAACATCCAGTCTAAAATAATATGTCACAAAAATAAAACATACATCACACCATGCATCATCTAAACATACGGCTAGAAGTGGTGACTTAATCTAATGTGTGTGTATTAAGGCTTGTGTGGTATGTCCTAACTAGGCTTTAGAGTTAAGATTTTCTAAGTGTAGAAAGATTCAACTTAAAGGGTGGTTTCACTTCAAGTGATTTAATTGATTTACAAGTTTTAATTTGTGTTTTCTTTTGTTACATATTACCTACACTTAGCAACTAAGTGTTCTAAAGAGAAGAAAAGATGTTGGCCTTTTCATCCCTACCTTAAACTACTTTCTAAAGCACGTTAATTTGATTTTGTTCTCTTTACTGAATGGCTTATTACACATTTTAGAATAATCCTAAGTTTAGGTTCTCTTTAAATAATTCTATTCAATGTCAAAGGCTTCTTAAGATTAATCTAATTGAAATACTATCACATGACACATGCTAAATCATTCCTTTCCATCACATGTAACATGCATATGATTAAGTCTTAAGTATACCTACACATACAATATGTTTTAGCACACTTGAATGATGGATGTGAGTATGTACATTTGAAGCTTTATATTTCCCCTCTGATTGAATTATTTTATCATATTAATTTAAGGCTCTATCTAAATTCTTATGCAAAAATACATAGGGATGAAATTAAATAGGTACATGTCATTGTTAACCAAGGAAGTGAGGTAATCAAATGACCTTGGGTCAAACTAAAACCTCATATTTTTGGGATGTCTAGACTATATGCCATTACATTCAAACCATATGTAAATATACATGCATGAACATAAGAAAGAGAGCTCCAAATCAAATGATCAATTAATTCAATCACTTGAACAATTGCAAATGCATGTATTTTTAATAAAAAAAGGAAGGATTACCATTCTCTAATTAAATACACACATGTATGTATAAAAGGCATAAGAAAGTACATGCCTTTGTTAAACTTGGGAAGTGAGATAATCAAATGACCTCCTTAAGGCTAGCTAAAGCCTCATATTCTGGGATGTCCAGACTATATACCACTTTTCTTAGATACATACACATGTATTCATAATTTGGAGAATGAAAATCATGAAAAAAATGATATTTAATTTGATTGAATCATTTATGTATATGAATTAAAGCATCATCCAATTCTAGTATTGAGATACATAAGAATGAAATCAAATGGAGTATGTGCCATTGTTAAACTAGAGAAGTGAGGTAATCATATGACCTCATTGGGGCTAACTAAAGCATCATATTTCTGGGATGTCCAGACTATATACCCATTAACATTCTCACTTACATAAAGCAATACATGAATAAAAGGAAAGGAGCTTCACTTTATGCATTTAAGCTATAATCAAATGCATCTCCTATGTATTTATAACTAGCATTCATAGCATATGTAACCATTCATTTATAAGCTTAGGAAAATATGTTTGGATTTAATAGTGATAATAACACATATTATAAATTAAATCAACACGCAAGCTTGACATAAAGGAAACCATTTGACTTAATTAATTTTGAAAAGATGAATGTATGATTTCAAATGACATACAACATTTAACATGATTGAAAGGAATGAATGAGCATAAACATGTGATTTTATTCAATTAAATTAATTCCAAGGATAATCAAATCAAATAAAATATTTAAAGAAAACCAAGGCTTTTAATTATCACTTTCAATTTGATATTTAATTTTTGAAGAAATGAGGAAAGTTTACTGATCCTAACCCATTCCCATGTTTGTGATTTAATTTTGTTTAATGAAAAGTAATTAAGTTGATTTTATGGGTTAATTAGGTTATGCTATGCATTAAATACATTAATTAGTTAACCCTTACCTATGTTGCCTTAATTTAATTAACCAAGTAATTATGATCCAACATGATATGTACATACATTGGAAATTAAATCAAGATGAACCTAAGAAATGAAAGAGGCCTAATGCAATTGGCTCATTAGTGATTAATTAAGTTAAGAAACTTAATTAAGTACTTTCATGGTTTTCCACACATGTGGGTTAACCATAATTTCCTTAAATGTCTTTAGGATATTGAACACCTAAAGATCTACTGAATTGATTAATTAGATTCCATGTGATTATAGTTTCAAATTGATTAATTAAGTAATTTAATTAATGAACCATCAATTAATCCCAAATTAAATTTCCATTCAAGTGAAATGGACTTAGGGAAAAGATTGGGAAAGAGGTCCCAATCTCATTCCACATGCCCATTCACTATTTCACAATGATTAGTAAGCTTAATTAATGATTTTCTTGGTGTTTAAAATATTAATTAATTGCCTAATTAATTAGGAAAGTAATTAAGGTTAAGACAACCAATTTCCCTAATTAACCAAGTAATAAATCCCAAGAAAATTATGGGAGGTAGAGGTCATCCCATTAATCAACCACAAAAAGTTTGGGATTAATCACTTATGTAATTAGAGAGTAATTAAACTAATTAAGTTTTAATTAAACCCAAATTAAGCCTTAATTACTTCTCAAAAATAATTGGGATCAATTTTAATTGAATCTGCTCTGAAATACCTTCAAAAGAAATATATACTTGCATTTTTATGATTTCTTATAATTTTTCAAAGTTTTAGTTGATTTAAATGATTTTCCATGATTTTTATAAAGTCTATTAATTTATTTTAACTATTTGAAATTCAGAATGTAATATCTCCTAATCCAGAAATCTGTTTATCTTGAAATTTTTATGGTAGGTAGATTTTAAGCTCAATTCTTATCTTTAAGAATTTCAAATCAATCTAATGTATCTTTTTAGCTTAATTAATGAAATTTGATTTTCCCTAAAGCTTAAATTAAGCTCACAATATTTAGTAAAATTTGGGGCTTTTGAATTCATTGGATTCCTCTCGGAAAGACAAATCCAATGAGCTTTTTTTAAAAAATTTTTAGTTAAGTATTTTATTTTCTATGAACTTTTGAAGTTTCAGGTGTTTTTAATTAATTTTTAAAAAGAAGAAAATTCCTAATTTCTTACTTAACCCATCGGCCTTTGCACCGCATATGGCATGCTTTGTGCATGTGTAGGAGATGGCGAGAATTGAGGATGCATTGATCAGATCCATATTATCATGGATCGAGCTGTCTAGATAGATATGCGTGATCCACATGTTCTGAGCCACATGATCTACTAATTAGAGCCGCATGATCTGCATGATCTAAGTCGACCGTCTCCCTGAATAGGAGATCAAACAGTTGATACGCAATCTAGCGGAAGAGGCCAATGGAACATTATTCTGGATGAGATTTTTTTGATTATTGTAAAAAAATTGAATGAAAACTTCATTTTAGGCTCAATTTTCTAGCGATCTCATCGAAAATCACTCCAAATGCGTGGGGATGATGTAAAATAAAAAAAATGCAAGGGTAATCTAAAGGAAATTCTTAAATTGATCAAAAAACTATCACAACAAAAGAACCTAAGGCTAGCTATGGTTTTTGAAAATTATCTCATCGAGGATGATTTTTGGTTGTGGTGATGATCTGAGTGTGTTCCTGAGTGCAAGAAGAAGCTTTAGAATGGGTTGGGCTTGCTTCACTTCAAAATAATGTATCCACCAATGGCCACCACAACTTCACTAGAATCCACTTGATTTTGATGTTTTTGCTCAAAAATGTGGAATGGTTGTTGGTTGGTTTGAGAGCTCTAGGAGAGTGAAATGAGTGTGTGCAGAAGAGTTTTTGCCTCTCTATTTTCTCTCTCCTTGCAATGGCCGAAAATCACCTCATTCATGGTGATTTTTGGCTCCAAGTGGGTGTCCTTTGCTTGGGGTGGTTGGGATTCTCCTTAGGTGGCTTAGTTTGGTTGCCCAAGGCATGGGAGGTGGCTGCTATGAAGGATAAGTGGGTGTCCTAGCAAACGAAAATGGAGGTCCTTCATGCTCACCTCACCTCCCCATAAGTCATGGATAACTCAACCACCTCTTGTCAGTTGGACTCCTTGGAGCCTGGGTGGACCAATGGATGAGTGTCAGTGGCCAAGGAAGAGAAATGACCATTTACATGGGTGTTTTGTCTTATGTGATACCCTTAGCCCAAGGGTAGAGTGGTCATTTGATATTGAATTTGATTTGGGGTGAAATGAGTCAAGTGAGTTGGACCAAATTTCATGTCATTTGGAGTTCATTTGGTTAGGTTTGGCTCAATTTGACCTAGGGTTAAAATGGGTCTAAATGGGTTAGGTTGACCAATTTTAGGTCAAACCAAGGATTAGGTCAAGTTCATATGACTATTTAGAGAGGATTGTATGCTTTGGTTTGATTTAATTTGGATTTAATTTAAGTTTAGTCTAATTTGACCCTTTAGGTCAGCTTGGGTCAAGAGGGCCAATTGGGTTAGGTTTGGCTCAATTGAAGGTCAATTCATGTTTAAATATTGATTTTGGTTTGATTTGAATCATTGGTTTCAATGGATTTTGTTTAGGTTGCAATTTGGCTAGTTTGGGTTCATATAGGCTAAAGGGTTGACTTGGTTTGACCTAATTTATATTTATTGATCATCCTAGGGTGATCAACAATCATGACATGAACTTTTGATTGACTTAATTCACTTTGATTTTGATTGAATTGGATTTTGGTTCGTGTAGGTCAAATTGGCCAATTTGGGTCAAGTGAACCAATTAGATTTACTTGGCTTGACTTTGGGTTGAGTTTGATTTAGTTGTGTTTATTTATAGATTTGAGATTGATATATAAATTCAATTGCAATTGGTTTGGATTCAAATGAGTTTTGGTTCATTTGAATATTTCAAGTCAATTAGGCTAGGTTGGGTTTGACTTGGGTTAATTTTGGTTTGACTAGATGATTGTAGGTTTCATTTATATTTAGATAGATGGTTGAAGGAATGATTGATTCAAGAGAAAATCCATTGATTTTAACTTTATTTAGATGGGTTTTGGCCAAGTTCAAGGAAATGGCTTAAAGGGTTTAAATTAGGTTTTGATTTGATTTTGGATTTAGTTTTGGCTATTTGAATTTATATTTCATTTATATTTGAGAAGATAATTGAAGGTACAATTGATTTATAAGAAAATCAATTGAGTTCGAATTGAATTGGATAGAAATTTGGTTAAGTTCATGAAGGTTGATTAAAGGGCTTGGGAAGGATTTCAAATTTGGATTTGATCTTGGGTTTCAATCATTTGGAATTGAGTTTGGACCTAAATTTGGATTTGAAATTGTGTTTGAGGTTTGGTTGGAATTTGGATTTGAATTGAATTTAAGGTGTACATGGATTGGGTTTAGGCTATAGGGTAGGTGATTTTCCTAAGTCCTAAGGCATGGCTTAATCTATGATTAACCCTTCTAAGTCTCTAGCTTAGGTTAAGTGTTCACTCTAAGTGTCTTATATTCAAAGAAACCTTAGTGTCTAGAAGGTTCCTAGGTTTAAGAAGAAGAGGTTGAGAACTCACTTCAAAAGTGAGGTCAACAAAGGACCCCCAATTGGTGTGGTGTAACTGACAAGGCACACTGAATGTATTGGCATTGATCGAGATAATCAACAACATCCAAAAGATTGCAAATACTAAAAAAAATGATCTATAGCTAAACCTAAAAGGTAGATAGAATCACAATCTTAGTGCAAAGAAAATCTCTTTATGCCGAGGGCATAAGAGAGCCAGATGGAATCTACGAGGGATTGAGTATGTGAACCTTCCACTACGGAAGCAAGTTAAAGCTATCCACTGGGGATATGGATTTGAGTTTCATTAGGAATATTATTTGTCTGGGTGTGTATTCGTTGGGGATAAGAATCTATAATCTGCTAGGGATTGGGAATGTGAGCCTTCCACTAGGGAAGCAAGTTCGGGCTATCTTCTTGGGATAAGAGTTTGATGGTATTTCTTATGGCTCTACTAGGGAGATTAATTTGATTTGCACCTCACTAAGAAGAAGTTTGGTTTGTTCGATATATTTTAATTTGACTCCATTGGGAAGGTTGGTTTCAAATTTAGTTTTTTATGGACCCTATCCATGTGCGATGGACCCACTTAGAAGGGGCTTGTCGGCCTTGACCTATCTCAAATTTACAAATCCAAAGGGATAGTCTACCAGACACAAAGTAGGACTATCCGACCTAACGGGTTGCCTATTGGTGTGCAACGGCTGTACTTAGGAAGAAATTGTAATTGACTTACATCTTGTGAAGCTAGGATCAACCGTTGGGGTGATCTTTTGGATCCGCAATAAATCAAACCTAACCTAGGGGCGATTACTGAGTGAATGCTACTAAGGGACTTATGTCAACTCAAAAGTAGTCAAGATTAATTTCATTAATTTCATTGATTTGTTAAATATTTATTTGGTTTGTTTTCATTTGTTTTAATTTCATTTGATAGATCCCATCAGTTTGCGATGGACCACACTCAGAAAGGGCTATGTCAGCCTTGGCATATCTTAGATTTATCGATCCAAAGGGGTAGTCCACTGGCCGAAGGGTAGGACTATCCAACCTAAGTGGTACCTTTTGATGTGCAATGGCTTTGTTGGACAAAGCATAGAATATTTACATATCCAAAGCAAGGAACAACTACTGGGGTGACCCATTAGATGTGCAATAAATTGAATTCAACCTAGGGCTTCCATCAGTGTTCAATGGTCATGCTAGGAAGAATGCATAGCACACTTACATCTTCCAAAGCCAGGATGATTGCTAGGGTAATCTATTGGTGGCATAACAGATTGAACCAAACCTAAGGGAGACTATTGAGAGAGTGTCGTGGAGGACTTATCTCAACTCATGAGTAGTCAGGAGATTCCTATAGGGAGTTTCGCTGACACTGCCCTAAAGATAGGATGCCTTCTTAGGAAAGGTACCGCTGGGGGCATTAATTCCTAATCCACAAGCATATATATATATATATATATATATATATATATATATATATATATATATATATATATATATATATATATTGTTTGTTTGTTTTGTTATTGTGGACCCCATTGGTGTGCAAGGGATAACACTAAGAAGGGACTATGTCAGCCTAAACCTATCTTAGATTTACTAGACCAGGGGAGAATCTACTTATCCATGGAATAGAATCTTCAACCACAGTGGTGGTTACTGGGAAATGGGGATTCTCCAATCCAGTAGTAACCCGGGTAGTGTCTAAATGAGGTCACAAAAGATGTGATCCGAATAAAGTGCCCACAGGGGAGGTGACACTAGGGTCATAATCGTGGATCTTATAAATAAGAAAGCCTGTAGGTGTATAGTGGCCAACTCAAGGAGAAAGTGTAGCAGACTTATATCTACCATGAGTGGTGTATCCACTGGGTGGGTCGCTATCAGTATAGTGAACACAATCAAACCTAAGGTGCCCATCAGTGTGTGACAATCAGTTAGGAAGAAGGCATGTAGACTTATATCTCCCTAAAGTGAAATGGATTGTCAGGATAGTTTGTCATCGACTCGGTAGGTGCTATCTGACCTAGGGCTGCCCGTCGGTGTGCAATGGTTGTACTTAAGAAGAAAGCGTAGCAAACTTACATCTTTCGAAGCGAGGAACAACTGCTGGGGTGACCCATTGTTGGCACAATAAGTCAAACCCAACTTAAGGGCGACTACTAAGTATGGAGTCATAAAGATGGACTAGACTGACTTGAGGTAGTCAAGAAGAATGGTTTCATGGGCCTTACCCTAATCCACTACTTAAATGTTCACGATGGCTAGTCCAAGAAGAAAGTGTATAATAGACTTATATCCTCTTGAATGAAGCCAACATGAAGGTAGCTTACCAATGCCATAAGGCCTACCATGCTAACAAGGCACTCGTCAGTGTACAATAGCCAAGTCAGGAAGGAAAGCATAGTAAACTTACATCCTCCTAAACAAGGGACCACTGGGGTGACACACTAGCAGGGTAGCACGTCAGCCCGACCTAGAGAAGCTAATTTATGAGTGTCGCAGGGGGCGTTATCCCAGATCAAAGTAGCCCAAGATATAAGATGTGTATGTGTATTTGTTAGATATATTCAACCAAGTCAGTTCATGATGGCTAGTTTAAGAAGAAGTCATAGAAGACTTAAATCTTTTTAAACGGAGCCAATATGAGGGTAGCTTACCAACCGCACAGTAAGGCCTACCATGCTATCAAGGCGCTCATCAATGTGCAGTAGTTAGGTTAGGAAGGAAAGATTAGCAAACTTACATCTTCCAGAATAAGGGACCACTAGGGTGATTCACTAGTAGGGTAACACGTCAGTCTGAGCTAGAGCAGCTAATATGTGAGGGCCGTGGGGGGCATTATCCCACATCAAAGTAGCCTGAGATAAAAGATGTGTATTTGTTCATGTCATTGTGTGTAGTTTGTGCTTGTGTTGTGTTGATGAGGGATAGGATGCCACTTGGCTTCCTTACACCTACCCTAAACACATCGAAGAGTGGATGAAATTATGCTAGAGGTGCAATGTGACTCCACCAAAAAAGGATGTTGCTCAGGTTGTCTTATACCTAACTTATTTGTACTAGTCAAAATAGGATGCCTCTTGGGTTCTCTTACACTTATCCTAATAGCATGGAGAATTGTGTGTAGTTTGTGTTGGTGTTGATGAAGGATAGGATGCCACTTTATCTTACACCTATCCTAAACACTCATGATTCAGATAAGCAAATAATGCTTCCAATGAAGAAGGGATTTGATGAATGGAAAGATAGGATTTTTATTGATGATAATTATTTTCAAACATTATTTTAAGGATAGTATTTCTTTAAATATTTCTAGTTGATTGGAAGAATCGGTCGCACCCCTATCATAGTGGTGTAAACTACTTTTCATCCTTCGAAGCACCAAGGTAGGCCTTTTAACGATTGAAAGTAGAATCTTGATTTAAAAAGTTTTGAGATAGACTAACTTTGAAAGAGTTTAAACCATCTATATTCAATGTTAATTGAAATCTTTCTCCTGTTAAGTAGAATCTTGGAGGCTGCATCTCTAATGTCTCTTTAATCCCTTTTAGATCAATCCTTATTATCCCATGATGCTTTACTACAAGCCTTAGAAACTCCCCTAAAGTCATTCTAATTGTATACTTTAAGGGATTCAACTTCAAACTGTAGTTTCATAACCAATCAAAGAGAACTACTCAGATTGTAAAGATGGTCTTCCTTTTTCTTTAACCAGTGAGAAAGGCATGACCTTATGTAAATTCCAATGGAAATTATAAGTGCAAATGACCTCATCATCCTCTAGCATCATTCAACCCATCCTTGAATGAGGAGACGCATGTAAAGAGGCTATGTCATATCAAATTTGAAATAGGTAATGTGGATTCATCTTCAAGACATGCATAAATCTTAATGGACATATGTGTGGATTTGAATGCCCTTCCTTTTGACTGGGCATAATGATGGGTAATCATGATAGCACCTTTCTTCTTCAATAAGGTTGACTTCAAACATTGATCTTCTTCTTAGTGAAAATGTTCGCATCAAAAGTTTGCAAAGTACGAATTGCAATAGGTTCAATTTTGAGTTTGTAGACTACTACCTTAAAGATGTATTGGGCCCTTCATTACGGTCTTAGGTAAAGTAGTCTTTAAACTACAAAAGTAACCTAACTATGTCATTGGCATTTTCTTTCTAACTTATCTATATGGATGTTGGGAGTGTGGGTGGACTACCTTTAAGTTCTAAGGTTAATCTCTTAAAACTCATTCGTTGATGATCTAATTTTCTTCTCAACTTCAGGGAGTGTATCCTCTACTTGAAAGTATTCTAAATTCTTTAAAAAAAAGTACATAGAATAGGCAAAATATGATTTTATTACTTCACTTGAAGGTTTATGTACAACTGTTGAATCATCTTCTGAGCTTAAAGAAAGAGATGAAGTGGAAGTTTGATATGTCAACATATATATATATATATATATATATATATATATATATATATATATATATATATATATATATATATATATATATATATATATATATATTGTTAGGTTAGAGGTTAGGCACAACTCTCAACTTAAAATCCTATAATAATATCATGGGATAGTAGAATTGGAGTCAATGTGCTCGCATACCCACACAGTTTCAAGTCATATCTTTCATGAATTATCCTTTCAGAACTTTTTTTTACTGTTATCTACTCCAAAGACTTGTCAAAAGTAGAGTCAAAATTTATTTTATATGTTTTTTTTGCTCTCCTTTTCTTTGAATTTACACCTCGTCCACATGATTTATCCTTTAGATTCCAAATCAATGTGTATTATTGGTGCTTTACTTTTTCTCTTTTTCTCTTTTTTTTTTCTTTCTCTTCTTCTCTATTTTTTCATTCATTTTTTTAAATTTTCCTTTTCTTTCTTTTCTCTTTTTGTTTCATTTTTTTTCTTTCTCTCCTTTTTTTTTTTTTTTTGAGTCTTTGTTTAAATTGTGTTCTCTAGAGGGGATAGCTTGTCTTCCTTTTCCATAGGATATTCTATGTTGAGTAAGACTTGAGGAGGTTTCCACTAACTGAGCAAAGAAGAATTAGGTTAAGCTCCAATTAATCACTCCTCTATCTCCTTAGAGAAGGTGAGGGTGCACTCATTATTTTAGCTTAGTGAGCAACCTTCAAAGATAGTTTAGGACCTTAAGATTAATCTTCAAAATAGTTTGATGCCCTTATTTTGGATTATGAGGTGTATCTTAAGAAGGATTTAGAATTTGATTATTTACAATGATTGGTTTGCTTCTTCCTATGGTGTTGATCAAAGTGGTAGGACCCTACCACTACAACAATTGGCTTCTCTGGTATCTTCTGAAAGAGAGGTAGAATTGATGTCTACCTACTCTTTTATGGTGCCCAAAATTTCTTCTATTAGATCTGATGATTCTAAATCTTTGTCGATAGTAACACCACGAAAGTTTAGAATGGGGGTACCTCAACTCGAGTTGGAATCCTTAAAGGCATGAAGTCCATCAGTACTACTATTTTATGGATTACGATCATTATTGTAATTGTCAATTTGAGAGTTTTCTTCTTTTAGAAATTAGTATTCAAATCATTTAAGTCATCCTCATCTAGAATGAATAATACATACTCAAAAATCCTTGTTGATCTTATTCTTGGCTCTTGATAGAACTTTTATGGTCTTTCTCTTTTGGTTAGAGAAACTCAGAATCAGACTGTAGGTCAAACTGAAGAAGTGGCTTCTTGCCAACCACCTCCTTTATACTGATGTTCATGAGGGCTAGAATCTCTGCAATACTGGAAAGAGAACCATATTAGACCTTCACTTGAATGTTATTGATTTGAATTATTTACTTGATTTGATTGTTGAATTGGGACCCTCATTTAACAAATTTAGGTATGCTAAATGGGGTTCAAATATGGGTGATATTTTGACATTTTTTTTGGAGGAGAGACTTTGAATTTGATTCAAATTTAGAATCGACATTCAAGAAATTTGGGTATGTTGAATGGGGTTTAAATGTTTTGGAGAGGCTCTTAATTGATGATTCCATTGGCACACATTTGAATTTCATTTTATGTTTGGGACCCTCATTTAATAAATTTGGGTATGTTAAATGGGAGGTCAATTGACTTTGTTTTGGATTGATTTTGGAATCATCACTTAGCAAATTCATGTATGCTAAATAAGATTTAAGTGCATGTTTGAAAACAATTTTTGAAAGCATGATTGTTATTTGTGATGATGTGTGTCATGTGTTTGATTTGTTGAATTCAATTTGAAAATGGGATCCTTACTTAGCAAATTTAGGTATGCTAAGTGAAGCCAAATGTGTTTGATGTATTTTGATTTGATTTTGAAAAATGAGACCCTTACTTAACAAATTTGGTATGTTAAGTGATGAGTTTGTTTTGTGTTGTTTTGAAAGTGGAGAACTTCTATTTAACAAATGTGGTATGTTAAATAAAGTTCAATTTGTTTTCAATTTTGAAAAGGTGGGACTCTCATTTGACAAATTTGGGTATGTCAAATGGAGTTAAAGTGTGTTTGATTTATTTACGATTTCAAAAAGGGAACTCTACTTAGTAAATATGGGTATGTTAAGTAGAGTCCAATTTGGTTTTGATTTTGAAAAGGGGAATTCTCATTTGCAAATTTGGGTATGTCAAATTGAATTCAAATGTGTTTTAATTTTTAATGATTTTGAAAATGGGACTTCCATTTAATAAATTTAGGCATGTTAAATGGAAATCAATTATATTTTTCTTTTTGATTTTCAAAGATGGGATATTTGTGTGTGATGTTGCATTTGAAGAGAAATTTCAACTTAGCACATGTAGGATGTTCTAAATGAAATTTCAATTTTATGTCATGATCTTATTTGAAAATAAAATCTTCATTCAACAAGCTTAGGTGTGTTGAATGGAGATTACTATTTTAAAATATGTGCTTTTGGAAAAGGATTTTAAAATTATTTGATTTTAAATTTTGAAAAGAACTTCCATGCAACAATCATGGATATTGTTGCATGAGGTTTGGTTATTATCTTTAAATGCAGATCTTTGTCATGAATTTTAATTTGAGAACTGCTTTTGAAAGTATATATCTTTTTGCAAAGAGTTTATTTTCTTAAGTATGAGATGAACCTTTCCTCACTAAGAGAATGGTAAAGAGGTTCTAAATATTTAGTCAACTTCTTTAGTTAATTCAATTTTTTTTTTTAACAATTGGGGGACATAATAGGGGTTTTAAGACCTACATGGAGTGTGGTCTTAAAACCTAAAGGATGTTAGCTAGCTCAACCTAAGGATGAAATAGGCTAAGTGCCAATGGAAAGAAAGATAGGACCCATATAAAATACAAGTCCACTATCGATGTTTGGAGACAATAATTGCTACTAGAGATGGAGAGTGGAACCCTCCACAGTGGAGTCACCAAAAAAATTTGTGGTGTTTATTTTTGAGATGTGGGATACCACGTAGATCTTAGGGGGTACTTATTGAAATGATCAGGTATGACATTAAGGAAAGATGCACTATCTCGAAAGATAGAAATTATCACTATATAATGGACCTAATCACTTAATAAGGACTCCTAAGGCATGATGGGTCTTCCTTAGGGCTAGCTAAAGCCTCATATTCTTAGGATGTCTAGATTATATACCATTAAATTCAAACCATATGTAAATTTACATGCATGAACATAAGAAAAAGAGCTCTAAATCACATGATCAATTAATTCAATCACTTGAACAATTGCAAATGCATGTATTTTTAATAAAAAGGAAGGATTACCATTCTTTAATTAAATACACACATGCATGCATAAAAGACCTAACCAAGTACATGCCTTTGGTAAACTAGGGAAGTGAGGTAATCAAATGACCTCCTTAGGGCTAGCTAAAGCCTCATATTCCTAGAATGTCCAGACTATATACCACTTTTCTTAAATACATACGCATGTATTCATAATTTGGAGAATGAAAGTCATGCAAAAAAATGATATTTAATTTGATTGAATCATTTATGTATATGAATTAAATCCCCATCCAAATTCTAGTATTGAAATACATAAGAATAAAATCAAATGGAGTATGTGCCATTGTTAAACCCAGGAAGTGAGGTAATCAAATGACCTCCTTAGTGCTAACTAAAGCCTTGTATTCCCAGGATGTCCAGACTATATACCCATTAACATCCCACTTACTTAAATCAATACATGAATATAAGGAAAGGAGCATTACTTCATACATTTAAGCTATAATCATATACATCTCTTATGTATTTATAACTAACATTGATAGCATATGTAACCATACATTTATAAGCTTAGAAAAATATTTTTTGATTTAATAGTGATAATAGTCACACATATTATAAATTAAATCAACACATGCAAGCTTGACATAAGAAAACCATTTGATTTAATTAATTTTGAAAAGATGAATGTATGATTTCAAATGACATACAACATTTAACATGATTGTAAAGGAATGAATAAACATAAACATGTGATTTCATTCGATTAAAGTAATTCCTAATTACAATCAAATAAAATAAAAGCATTTAAAGAAAACCAAGGCTTTTTAATTATCAATTTCAATTTCATATTTCATTTGGTTTCAATAAATGAGGGAAAGTTTTCTAATCCTAACCTATTCCCATGTTTGTGATTTAATTTTGTTTAATTAAAAGTAAGTAAGTTGATTTTATGGGTTAATTAGGTTGTACTATGCATTAAATCAATTAATTAACCCTTACCTATGTTGTCATAATTTAATTAACCAAGTAATTATGAGTGTACAGGATATGTACATACATTGGAAACTAAATTAGCAATGAACCTAAGAAACGAAAGAGGCCTAATGCAATTAGCTCACAATTAGTGTTTAATTAAGTTAAGAAACTTAATTAAATACTTTCATGGTTTTCCCACACATGTGGGTTATCCATAATTTCCTTAAATGTCTTTAGATCATTGAACACTTAAATATCTACCCACGAATTAATTAATTAAGATATCATGTGATTATAGTTTCAAATTGATTAATTAAAAAAATTTAATTAATGAATTAAACCATCAATTAATCCCAAATTAATTAATTTCCATTCAAGTGCAATGGACTTAGGGAAAAGATTGGGAAAGAGGTCACAATCTCATTCCCATGCCCATTCACTATTTCACAATGATTAATAAGCTTAATTAATTATTTCCTTACTATTTAGATTATTAATTAATTGTTTAATTAATTAGAAAAATAATTAAGATTAAGATAACTAATTTCCCTAATTAACGAAGCAATAAATCCCAAGAAAATTATGGGAGGCACAGGTCATCCCATTAATCAACCTCAGAAAGTTTAGGATTAATTACTTCGATAATTAAAGAGTAATTAAGCTAATTAAGTTTTTAATTAAACCTAAATTGAGCCTTAATTACTATTCAAAATTAATTGAGATCAATTTTAATTGAATCTCCTCTGAAATACCTTCAAAACAAATATATACTTACATTTTTAGGATTTTTCTATGATGTTTTATAATTTTCCAGAGTTTCAGCTAATTTAAATGATTTTCCATGATTTTTATAAATTACATTAATTTATTTTAACTATTTGAACTTTAGAATGTAATATCTCCCAATCCAGAAATCCTTTTAAATTGAAATTTGTATGGTAGGTAGATTTTAAGCTCACTTTTAATCTCTAAAAATTTCAAATTAATCTGTTGTGTCATTTTGATTTAATTAATGCAATTTTATTTTTCCTAAAACTTAAATTAAGATCAAACTATTTAATAAAATTTGTGGATTTTGGCTTCATTGGATTCTTCCCGGAAAGACAAATCCAATGAGCCTTATTTGCAATTTTTAGTTAAGTGTTTTTTTAATGAATTTTTGAATTTTCAAGTGTTTTTAATGAATTTTTAAAAAGCAAAAAATCCCTAATATCTTACTTAACCTAGTTAGCACCAACGCAGCATTGCCTGGACCACATGGTGCCACATGGCACCGCGTGAGTGGCTAGTGCGATGCCACATTAGTAGATGAGCGAGAATGCAGACAAGGATGCATAAATCAGATCTGATCATTTGATCGTGGATCAGACGGTCCAGATCGATAAGCACGATCCACGTGATCAAAACTAAGTGATCCACTTATCAGAGCCAGACCATCCATATGATCTAAGCTGTCTATTTTCCTGAATGGAAGATTAGATGGCTAGCGGGCAATCTAGTGGAAGAGGCAAAGGTAACACTATTTTAGGCAAGATTTTTATGATTCTTATGAAAAAATTGAATGAAAAACTTCATTTTAGGCTTGATTTTTTGGCAATCTTCACTGTAAATAACTCAAAATGTGTGGGCATGATGTAAAATAAAAAAAATGCATGGGTAATCTAAAGGAAATTTCTAAAATCAAGAAAAAATTAGCACAAACAAAAGAACCTAAAGCCAGCTAAGGTTCTTAAAAATTACCTCACCAAGAATGACTTTCGGTGGCAGTGATGATCCGAGCATGCTCTTAATTACAAGAAGAAGCTTTGGAATGGGTTTGGGCTCTTGCTTCACTTTGAAATAATGTATCCACCAATGTCCGCTGCTTCCTCACTAGAATCCACTTGATTTTGATGACTTTTGTCCAAAAACCAAGTGGGAATGGTTGATGGTTGGTTTGGATGCTCTAAGAAAGTGAAATGAGTGTGTGAGGAAGAGTTTTGCCTCTATATTTTCTCCTCTTTAATGGAAAAATCACCACATTCATGGTGATTTTTTGCTTCAAGTGGGTGTCTTTGGCTTGGGGTGGTTAGGATTCTCCTTAGGTGGCTTAATTTGGTAGGCCAAGGCATGGGAGGTGGCTGCTATGAAGGACAAGTGAGTGTCCTAGAAAAGAGAACTGGAGGTCCTTCCTACCAAGTGTTCCAATGGGGGATGGGAGGTGATTTCATCTCCCCATGAGTCATAGCTAACCCAACAACCTCTTGGGTTTGGTTGGACAATGTCCTTGGAGCCTAAGTGGGGCAATTGATGAGTGTCAAGTGGCCAAGGAAAAGAAATGACCATTTACATAGGTATTTTGTCTTATGTGATACCCTTAGCCCAAGGGTAGAGTGGTCATTTGGCATTGAATTTGATTTTGGCATATTTGAAATGAGTGCAAAAGTGAGTTGGACAAAATTTCAGGCCATTTGGAGTTCATTTGGTTAGGTTTGGCACAATTTGACCCATTTGGGTCAAATTAGGTCAAAATTGGTTAGGTTAACCAATTGGTCAAATTAGGTTAAACTAATGGTTATGTCAAGTTCATATGACTATTTGGAGAGGATTGTATGGTTTAGTTTGATTTAATTTGGGTTTAGTCTAATTTGACTTCTTTATGTCAATTTGGGTCAACTAGGGCCAATTGTGCTAGGTTTGGCTCAATTTAAGGTCAAGTCAAGTATAAATGTTGATTTTGGGTTAATTTGAATCATTGGTTTCAATGGATTTGGCTTAGGTTGCAATTTGGATAGTTGGGGTTCATATAGGCTAAAGTGTTAACTTGGTCAGCCGACTAAGTTGACTTGGTTTGACCTATTTTATATCAATTGATCATCTTAGGTTGATCAACAATCATGACATGATGTTTGGATTGGCTTAACTCACTTTGATTTTGATTAAATTAGATTTTGGTTCATGTAGGTCAAATTAGACACTTTAGGTCAAGTGAACCAATTGGATTTAGTTGAGTTTATATTCAGATTTGAGATTGATATATAAATTCAATTGCAATTGGTTTGTATTCAAATGAGTTTTGGTTCATTTGAATATTTTCAAGTCAAATGGGCTAGGTTGGGTTTGACTTGGGTTAATTTTGATTTGACTGGATGATTGTTTGTTTCATTTATATTTAGATAGATGATTGAAGGAATGATTGATTCAAGAGAATATCCATTGATTTTAGCTTGATTTAGGCTTAAAGGGTTTAAATTGGGTTTTGATTTGATTTTGGATTTGGTTTTGGCTATTTGAATTTATATTTTATTTATATTTGAGAAGATAATTGAAGGTACAATTGATTTATGAGAAAATCAATTGAGCTTGGATTGAATTGGATGGAATATTGGCTATGTTCATGAAGGTTGATTAAAGGGCTTATAAAGGATTTCAAGTTTGGATTTGACCTTGGGTTTCAATCATTTGGATTTGAGTTTGGACTTGGATTTGGATTTGAAATTGTGTTTGAGGTTTGGTTGGAAATTTAGATTTGAATTGTATTTAAGAAGGTGTACATGGATCTTTATGCTAGGTTATTTTCCCATGTCCCTAAGACATGGCCAAATATGATTAACCCTTCTAAGTCTCAGGATTAGGTCAAGTGTTCACATAATCTAGAAGTGTCTTATGACTAAAGAAACCTTGATGTCTAGAGGTTCCTAGGTCTAACAAGAGGTTGAGAACTTACTTGGGAGGTCAAAAGGTGTGGTTGATGAAATGAAAAAGAAGAAATGTTGAATCTGAATTTGCTCTCAGTTAAAAAAACCAAAAATCCTAAACCCTAAACTAAAACTTGAACCCTAAAACTAAAAATTAAACCCTAAACATTAAAACCTAAACCATAAAAACCATAAACTCTAAATCCTAAACCCTAATCCTTAAAACCTTAAACCCTAATCCCTAAAACCCTAAACCCTAAACCCTAAACCCTAAACCCTAAAACCTAAATCCTAAACCATAAAACTTAAACCCTAAACCCTAGACACTAAACCCTAAACCCTAAACCTTAAACCCTGAACCCTAAACCCTAAACTTAAAATAAAATAAACTTAAAATAAACTAAACAATAAAAATATGAACTAAACTAAAAAAATAAAAACCTTAACCTAAACCCACCCTTTGCCCGAGCTCTCGACCTCATGCTCTGGTGATTACCTTTTTCACCTCTCATTTTTGGCTTTCTGGTCATTGCTTGATGGCTGTTTTGTGTGATTCTCACTGGATTCCTTCTATAATCGACTGTTGTTGGCCACTTTCATTTTACTTGGAGTGTGGATTAACCTTAACTTGGAGTGTGGATTAACCTAAACTAAAAAAATAAAAACCTTAACCTAAACTTAAAATTTCTCTCATTTTAAATTTCGAAACATGTGGATTCAGCATATTGATTTCTTTAATGTCATGGCTAACAATTGGAAAGCTCTACATCCCGATTCGACAGATGAATAGATTTTGGTTTAAGCTTAAAAGACTTAAACAAAATAAGTTTATGGAACATGGATTATTTTAAAAAACCTTTTACTAATATCAAAGAAATAGAAAATTGGTTTGTGATCTTGAAGTCTCTATTATGTCCGATCCTACTAAGATTAAGGATTTGACCGAGGTGAAAGATAAACTTCTTAATTTTAAAATATGGAAGAGACTTATTAGCCAAAAAAGCTACTAGTAAACATATTGATGATGATAGAAAATACTAGATATTTCCATGCTTTAGTTAATAAAAGAGAGCTTTAAATAATATTCAAAAAATTAAAGATGATAATGGAGAATGGATTACGGAGAATAATGATATTAAGGATTCGAACATTAATTACTTTAGAAATATGCTTAATAAAGTTGCTTTTATGAAGCTATTTCTAAATCACACTTGATTCGTTATATTATAAACAATAATGATAATGATTTGCTTACTATTGTACCTAATGAAGAGGAAATTTTTAAATTTCTTAATAGCATGAACATAGATTCTGTTGTTGGTAGGGTTTCACTACCCAATTTTTTCAAAAATGCTAGTCTATTATTAAAGATAATTTGGTTGAGGCTGGTTGATTTTTTTAATGGTAATCTATTTCCTAGATATTTTTCTAGCACTTCTATTGTTCTCATACCTAAGAAAGATAATCTAGACTATTGGAGTTATTTTAGACCTATTAGTCTTTGCACCTTCTTCAATAAGCTGATTTCCAAAATTCTAACCAATGTCCTTTACTTCATAGGATTATCTCTCTAAACCAAACTAGTTTTGTTAGAGGTAGATCTATTTCTAAAAATATTCTGCTTTCTTAAGAATTAATTCATGATTTAGATGCTAAGACTAGAGGTGGCAACATTATGTTCAAATTAGATATTACCAAAGCTTTTAACATTATATCTTGGGATTTCCTTATCCATATTCTAAATTTATTTAGGTTTTCTAATAAATTTATCTTTCTTATTAAAAATTGTATTAATAATGCCTGGTTTTCTATTTTCCTTAATGGGGAAGCCTTGGGCTTCTTTCCTTCTTTTCATGGCCTAAGATAATGGGATCATCTATCTCCTACCTTATTTATTATTGTTGTTGAGTACTTATCTAGGAGCATCAATGATCTATTCTTAAACAATCCTAGTATGCATTACAAAACTCTGTCTTCTTCATTTCATTTATTTGCAAATGATTTCTTTATTTTCTGCAATGCTTCTATTCATCATATCAAGAATCTCAAGATTTTTTTAAAATAAATTTGGTTCAGAAAGTGGTATATCTACCAATGAAAACAAAACCTATTTTATTACATCTTCAAGCATCTCCAATAATAAAATTAATCGAATCATTCATATCCCTAACTTTAAAGGTCAACACCTTCCTCTTAAGTACCTCTTTTTAAATGTCCAAAATGATCCCATATTTTTGATGAGTTAATTCAATAAAATTTAAAATAAAATTTCTATTTAGGAATTTCATTTACTTTCCTTTGGTGGTAGGCTCACTATTCTTAAAAGCACTCAATTCAATGCCACTTTATTTGATTCAAACTATTATCCCACTAATGCTACTCTTATCGAATTGATCGCTTGTAATAAAGTTTGGGATCCAATAATTCTACTAAAAGAATGCATTGGACTTCCTGGAATAAATGTTGTGGTCCTTTGGGTGAAGGTGGCCTCAGTTGCAAACCAATTCATGAAGTTATTAATGCCTTCTCTCATAAGCTCTGGTGGAATTTTAGAAAGAATGATAGCCTTTGGGCTAATTTTATGATGAAAACTATTTCCAAGGTAAACACCCTCTTATCTGTGCTTATAAATTTGGTGACTCACCAGTTTGGAAAAGGCTTTGCTCCATAAAATGGGTTGTTGAACCCTTAATATGTTGGGGTATTCATTCTGGTCGTTCTTTCTTTTGGTAAGACAATTGGATTGGCAATGGGTCTATTGATTCTCTTTTATCTACCCACACTACTGCACCTATTAAAGTTAACTCTTTCTGGCATAAGAACACTTGGAATGAAAATAAACTTGAGAATTATATACCTATTTCTCTTTTAGATAACTTTAGAAATATCTTAACAAACCTAACCAAATTCTCTTTAAGCTTTCTTACAATGGTGATTTTGTTCTTAAAGAGGTTTGGAATTTTATTAGAGATAAATAAAACTCCTTTAATGTTTTCATTAAACTTCGGAACAATATCATTCCCATTTCTTCTTTGGTGTTAGCTTGGAGGATTTTGAATAACTTTATTCTTGTGGACTTTTTTCTCTGGAATAAAGGGTTTTATTTTCCTTCAAAGTGCTATTGTTACTTTCATATTGAAAATGTTAATCATGTTTTTCTCAATGGTGCTATTGCTTCTAAATTATGGTTATGGTAAGATGATTTATTTAATGCCAACTACTTTCATGGATCTCTTTCCATATATCAACATCTTGAAGTCTATTTCCAAAATACTGTGAAAGGTCATATCAAAGTTCTAGTTGCTATTACCCTTACCTGGTTCATCTGGATGGATATAAATGATGCTAAATATCATGGTCTTCTGATGAGCCATAATAAGATCCTAGTAGAACCAAAGAAAAAAATCCAAGTTAATGACAATCTTATTGGTAACATTCATTTTATAGGTTATAAATTTGAGGCTAAAAAATTGCTATCATTCTGCCTGATGTTGACTCTTATAAATGAGCTAGGATTATCCTTTGGATCAAACCCAAGAAAATTTGATTAAAGTGAATACTGATGGTTCTATTGCTTCTACTAAGTATGGTTGTGGTGGTATTCACAGGAATTCTAAAGGTCCTACCATTTGTGCTTTTTCCTATCCTTTCAAAGCCTGTTCTGTTATCTATATTGAGCATATGGCTGTCAATAAAGCTATTGAGATTTATTTGAATAAAGGTTTCCTCAACATCTGGATTTATGTTGATGCGTTCTTGCTTTTTGACATGTTAAACTCTAATATAATAAGAAATGCTTATTTATTTTATCTTCTTAATCATACTGAAAATCTTCTTTCTCAAGTTTGTTATAAAATTTTCCATATCCTTTGTGAAGGTAATGCTTGTGCAAATTTTTTGACTACTTTAGGTGCGAACTTAACTAATTTCACTTTATTTGACAATCAAAATTTGCCTAAAACTTTAAGCAGTTTGGTCAACTTGGATAACACAGGATTACCTTATCTCAGATTATAATTTTCTTGGTTTTTTTTTCTGGTTTTGATGAGCCATTGCTTTTGGTTTCCCTTTGTTAAACCCTTGTTGGGTTGTGGCCATTTGCTTATTTTCACTCTTAGGCCTATACTTGGTTTTATTTTTGAGCTCTTTCTTTTGGGTTGGCCTGATGGTTGCTACTTCATGGTTCTTATTTTTTTGTCTAAGTTGTTTTGGTTTTTTCAGCCTGATGGATGATGTTTCCCTGGCTGGATGATTATTGTTGATTGGTTGTTTTTTGTGACCTTCATTTGGGTGGTGGATTTTATTACTATTTTCTATATGAGATTTTCCATATCTCTAAGTTGGTTGCTTCCTTAATGGAGTTGGATTTTTTATTGTTGTGGTGGTTGGCTGGGTGGCCTTGTTGGTTAGTTGGGTGGGCTAGCTATGTTGGCTGGCTAGGTTGGTTGGTTGGGTGGCTGTGTTGGCTGGTTTATCCACTTCTATTGGTGGCAGATTGGAGGGGCTACTGGTGGTCTAATTTTGGATTGGATTTGGCAATGTGGAGGTTATATGTTGACTATTATTTCTCCATTTTTGTGGATTGGGTTTTGGTGGTTAGTTTTGGTAGTTTGGGTTTGTTTCTTTTGGTTGTGGTTTTGGCCTCTTCATCTAATGGTCCTCCTCTCTTGGCTGCAACTGCTTTTATTTTTATTATTATTTTGGGTTGGCTGGCTGATGGCTATTGTTTTGCTTTAGGATTTGGTGACTTGGTTTAGTGTATTGGTGACTAACTTGGCTATGGTTATGATGCTTGCACTCATTGATATCGCCCCTTCTATATTTTTTGGTGTTCCTATTACTTGCTACTCTGATGGATGGCTTTTAGTCGGTGATGATCTGCCTTTTTTGTTTTTTTTGGCTAGCTATTCACCTTACCTGGATCAGAATTTATGCTACTTTGGTTGGGTTTGGTGGATGCTGTTGTTTGCTTCTACCCTTTTCCTAGTTATCTTGGGTGGTTTTGGCATGATGGATGCAATTGGTCTTTTCATTAATTTGGATTTTTTGCTGTTGTGGTAGCTGGATGAGAGTCTATGTTGGCTGGCTGGGTTTGTTAGTTATTTAGGCTGGCTGGGTTGGTTGGATGGGTTGCTATTTTGGCCTTTCTTTCCTGCTCTATTGGTGACATGCTGGTTGGCCTGCTCCTACTATGGTTCTCCTCTCTTGGCTACTGTTGCTTCCCTTTTTCTCATTTGGGTGACAACCTTGTTGCCTTTCGTGTTTGCTTATGGAGGACATGAGCTCTTGTGTTTTTTTTTGTCTTTGTTTTTCTGGTTTGTGTTGTTAAGGTCATGATGCTTGCTCCCTTTGATGTCACGATTCCTCTTTGATGGTGGCTTTGGTGGTGTTCCTACTATACTGTTGTTGTCCCTGATGGTTGGTTGATTTTCTGGCTTATTGGGCTTATTTATTTTGGTGGCTTTATGGTTGGCTATTATGTCTAGTGCTTGGAGGAGTTTGCAGCCTTGCAGGATGATGGACTTGGGATAATGGGCTACAAGAGGTATGTAGGTAATGATTTCCTTGATGTTTCCCTCTCTATCTTCTTTTGGCTGGCAGCACTATTTGTAACTATAACCCTTCTTCAGAAGTTTGGATGCTTACATATAGTGTTGCTTCTTGAGATGATTGTAACTGAGCCTGAGCCTTTTTTTTACATTGGTCATACTCTTTATGCTTACTTAATTGTACTCATCCTTTCATTATTATGTTGCAGATTTCTTAATCTTGTAGGTGGATCTTGCTAGTATCAAAAGGACCTAATGGATGTTGATGTTGCGCACATGGATCAGTTGTTATTGTTCATTTGGTTTTGCTTTTCCTTTTATTATTTTTTTCTTATATTATTGTAATAGTTAGGGGGTTTATCTCTTTAAGAGTTATTGTAGCTCTTTGAGCATTACTTTAGAGATTTACCCCTTGTAAGAACTTTGTACTTTTTCTTTGTGGCAATAAAATTCCTCTAATTTCCCAAAAAAAATCCTAAACCCTAAAAAGCTCAAAACCTAAACCTAAACTAAATAAAACATAAAAAAAACTAAACTTAAATAAAATAAGAAATATAATAAATTAAAACTAAAACCTAAACTTAAACCTAAAAAAAATTATTATAAAAAAATAAAAACAAAACTGTAATAAAATAAATAAAAACCTAAACTAAACTAAAAAATAAAAAAAACCTAAATAAAATAAAAACTAAACCTAAAATAAAAATAAAATAAACCTAAAATAAAATAAAATATAAACAAATTAAAAACCTAAACCTAAAAATAAAACTAAAAAATAAAACCTAAACCCTAAACTAAAAAAAACCTAAACCTAAAATAAAAATAAAATAAACCTAAACCTAAACTAAAATAAATAAAACCTAAACCTAAACATAAACCTAAAATAAACTAAACCTAAACCTAAACCTAAACTAAATAAAATAAAATAAACTATAAATAAATGAAATCCTAAATTAAAAAATAAAACCTAAAGATAAACCTAAAATAAAATCCTAAAGTCCAAACCTAAAAAAATGAAATAAAAACCTAAACCAAAACCTTAAAATTTAAATAAAACCTAAACCTAAAAAATAAAATAAAACTAAAACTAAACTAAAAAAATATACATAAACCTAAACCTAAAAAATAAACTAAAATAAAAAAACCTAAACTAAAATAAATAAACATAAAATAAATAAACTAAACTAAATAAAAATAAAAATAAACATAAATATAAATTAAAAATAAAATAAATTAAAATAAATAGAAAATAAACTGAATAAACCTAAACCTACCAATTTGCTTAATTGAAAAAAAATAAAGAACTAATAAAAAATAAAAACCCTAACCCAAAACTCTAAACCCCAAAACTAACCCTAAATCCTAAACTCTAAATCTAAACCTAAACCCTAAAACCTTAAACCTAAACTCAAAACTAATCCTAAACCAAAAACCCTAAACCCTTAAACCTAAACCCTTAAAATCTAAACCTTAAACCCTAAACCCTAAACTATGAAAACCTAAACCCTAAATCCTAAACCATAAACCCTCAACTCTAATCCCTAAACTAACCCTAAACCCTAAAAATCATAAACCCTAAAGCCTAAACACTAAAGCCTAAACCCTAATCCTAAACCCTAAACTCTAAAAGCATAAAATATAAAACCTATAAACCCTAAACCTTAAACCCTAACCCTGAAGCCTAAACCCTAAACCCCAAACCCTAAACCTAAACTTAAAGTAACTAAATAATCTAGAAAATAAACCTAAACCCTAAAACCTAATAAACCTAAACGTAAACATAAACCTAAACCTAAACCCTAAGATTGGGAAGAACCTTGAGGGCAGGAACATCATTGTCAACCATGCTCAGTCTAGATCTGGCAGTGGAGGTGAAGGCAGAGGCGACGGTTTTCACAGTGGTGGTGGGGGATCTAGAGGTGATGGTGGATATCGAGGTGGTGGTCGGATCAGTGGTGGTTATGGAAGTAGGACAAGCGACGGAGGTTACAACCGTGGTGGTGGTGGAGAGAGAGATTGGGGATATGATTATGGATCTGACTACTCGAGAGGTCGGGGTGGTTCTGATGGGAACTGGAGAAATTGAAGAATAACCGATTAGATCTGGTGCTTATGGAATAGTGTCTTTTCAGATGATTCTAGTTATCTAGGGTTTTTCATTTGCTCAATGTGTGCTCATTTTATATCTATGTCATCGCTTATGTCTTAGAAAACTTGGTGTGTTGCTTGGTTGATGAAATCGAAAAGAAGAAATGTTGAATCTAAATTTGTTACTCTTAACTAAAACCTTAACCCTAAACCTAAAACCTAAACCCAAAACCTAAAAACCCTAAACCCCAAACTATAAACCCTAAACCCTGAAATGCTAAACCCTAAACCCAAAAATCGAAACCCTAAACTCTAAACCCTAAACCCTTAAACCCTTAAACCCCAAACATTAAACCCTAAACCCTAAACCCTAAACTAACCCTAAACCCTAAACCATAAACCCTAAAAAGGTAAAAACCTAAACTTAAATAGAATAAAACATAAAAAAAGGCTAAACCAGAATAAAATAAAACTAAAACCTAAACCTAAACCTAACCTAAACCAAAACCTAAAAAGAAAACAAAATAAAAAAATAAAACTAAACTAAAATAAAATAAATAAAAATAGAAACTAAACTAAAAATAAAACCTAAAAAATAAAAAACTAAATCTAAAATAAAATAAAATAAACATAAAATAAAACTAAATAAAAATCTAAACCTAAAAAATAAACCTAAAAATAAAACCTAAAATTAAATAAAAAATAAAACCTAAACCCTAAACTAAAAAAAAAAACTAAACCTAAAATAAAAATAAAATAAAGGTAATCCTAAACTAAAATAAACTGAACCAAAATAAATACAACCAAAACCTAAACCCAAAATAAACTAAACTAAACTTAAACCTAAACTAAATAACATAAAACAAACTAAAAATAAATGAAAACCTAAACTATAAAATAAAACCTAAAAATAAACCTAAAATAAAAACCTAAAACTAAAAAAATAAAATAAAAACATAAACCTAACCCTAAAAGTAAAAAATAAAACCTAAACCTAAAAAAAAAAAAAAAAAACTAAACTAAAAATAGACCTAAACCTAAACCTAAACCTAAACTTAGAAAATAAACAAAAATAAAAAACCTAAACTAAGATAAATAAATCTAAAATAAACAAACTAAACTAAATAAAAATAAAAAATAAACCTAAATAAAAATATAAAATAAAATAAACTAAAATTAATTAGCAATAAAATCAAATAAAATAAATAAACATAAACTTATCAATTTACTTAATTTTTTTAAAAAAACCATAAACCCTAAATCCTTAACCCTGAACCTTAAACTCTAAACCCTAAACCTACAACCCTTAACCTCAAACCCTAAAAAACCCTAAACCCTAACCCTAAACCATAAACCCTAAAAGCATAAACCCTAAACCCTAAATTGTAAACCCTAAACCTTAAACCCAAACCCTAAACCCTAGACCCTAAACCCTAAACCCCAAACCCTAAACCTAAACCTAAAGTAACTAAATAAATTGAAAAATAAACCTAAACCCTAAAAACTAATAAACCTAATCCTAAACCTAAACCCTAAGAATGGGTAGAACCTTGATGGTAAGAACATCACCATCAACAAGGCTAAGTCTGGACCTGGCGATGGTGGAGAATGCTGATGCGGTAGTTATCGTAGTGGCGGTGGGGGAATCTGGAGGTGGTAGTGGGTATGGAGGTGGTGGTCAGAGCAGTGGTGGTTTTGGAGGGGGGAGGAACGACGAAGGTTATAGTCGTGGTGGTGGTTCTTATTGGAACCAGAGAAACTGAAGAACAATCGATCTGATCTACTACTTATGGAATTATTTCTTTACAACTGAGATGTTTTTAGTTATCCTTGGTGTTTGATTTGCTATATGCATGCTCATTTTTTTCTAAGTCGTCGCTTGTCCCTTAGAAAACATCTTGTGTTACTTGGTTGATGAAATCAAAAATAACAAATGTGGACTTTGAATTTGTTCTCTATTAAAATAAAATAAAAAACAAAAATAAAAACCACAAACCCTAAACCCTAAACCCTAAACCCTAAACCCTAAAAACCCTAAATCCTAAACCCTAAACCCTAAAACCCTAAACTCGAAACCATAAACCTTAAACCCTAAATTCTAAACACCAAACCCTAAATTCTAAACCCTAAACCCTAAAGTAACCCTAAACCCTAAACCCTAAGTCATAAATCCTAAAACACTACAACCTTGAACCCTAAACCTCAAAAACCTTAAACCTAAATCTTAAAACCCTAATCTAAACTTAAACCCTAAACTAAACCTAAAACCTACAACCTAAACCCAAACACTAAACCCCAAACCTATACCTAAACCTAAACTAAAACCCTAAAACCCTAAACCCTAAAACCTAAAACCTAAACCTAAACTTAATAAACCTAAAGAAAATAAATAAAGAAACCTAAATAAAATTTAAAAAATAATAAAAAATCCTAAACTAAAACCTAAACCAAAACCCATATAAACCTAAGCCTAAAAAATAAAATAAAATAAAAAATAAAAAAACTAAACTAAAATAAAATAAATAAAACAAACTAAACTAAAAAATAAAATGAACTTAAAAAAACCTAATTAAAATAAAACCTAAACGTAGAATAAAAAAAACCTAAAAAAATAAAATTCAAACTAAATAAAAACCTAAAAATAAAAAAATAAAGCATAAACCTAAACCTAAAATAAGCTAAACCTAAACCTAATCCTAAACTACATAAAACAAAACAAACTAAAAATAAACCTAAACCTAAACTAAAAAGTAAAACCTAAAATAAAAACCTAAAACCTAAATCTAAGAAAATAAATTTAAAACCTAAGCCTAAACCTAAAAATAAATAATAAAATAAAAATAATACTAAACTAAAAAAGAAATAAAAACCTTAACTTAAACCTAAAAAATAAACAAAAATAAAAAACCTAAACTAAAATAAATAAATAAAAAATAAATAAACTAAGCTAAATAAAAAAATTAAACCTAAATAAAATATAAAATAAACTAAATAAACCTAAACTTATCGGTTTACTTAATTTAAATAAAAAACATAAATCCTAAATCCGAAACCCTAAACCATAAAAAATCCTAAACCTTAAACCATAAACCTTAAACCTAAAACCTAAAGCCTAAACCCTAAATCGTAAACCCTAAAACCCTTAAACCCTAAACCTTAAACCCTAAACCCTAAAAACCTTAAACCCTAAAACTCAACTAAAACACTACCCTAACCCTAAACCCTAAACCCAAAACCTAAACCTAAACCTAAATAAAATGAAACCCTAAACACCAAACCCTAAACCCTAAACCCTAAATCATACCTAAAGTTTAAAGTTTCAAACCTAAAACCTAAAACCCTAAGTTCAAAACCTTCTAACCTAAAAAAAAACTTTAAAACCCTAAACCCTAAATCAGAAACCCTAAACATTAAACCCTAAAACCCTTAACCCAAACCCTAAACCATAAATCCTAAACCCTAAAACCTACAACCCTAAAACCCAAACACTAAAACCAAAACCCTGAACCTAAACCCTAAACCCTAAATCGTAAAAACCTAAAAACCTAAACCTAAACTAAATAAAAACTTAAAATAAAATAAATAAAGAAACCTAAACCTAAATAAAATAAAATAGAACCTAAACTAAATCCTAAACATAAACCTAAACATAAACATAAACCTAAGCCTAAAAATAAAATAAAATCAACAATAAAAACTAAATTAAAATAAAATAAATAAAAATAAAAACTAAACTAAAATAAAATAAATAAAAACCAAAAGTAAACTAAAAAATAAAATGAACTTAAAAATGAAAACTTAAATAAACTAAAATGTAAATGTAAAAAAAAATAAAATAAACTTATAAAAAGTGAATAAACTAAATAAAAACATAAACCTAAACAATAAACCTAACAATAAAACCTAAAAATAAATAGAAAATAAAACCTAAACCTAAACCTAAAATAAAAGTAAAATAAACCTAAACCTAAACTAAAATAAACTAAACTAAAATAAATAAAACCTAAACCTAAACCTAAAATAAACTAAACTTAAACCTAAACCTAAACTAAATAAAATAAAATAATCTAAAAATAAACCTAAACCTAAACAAAAAAATAAAACCTAAAATAAAACTTAAAACCTAAACCAAAAAAATAAAATAAAAACCTAAACCTAAACCTAAAATAATAAAACTTAAACTTAAAAGATAAAATAAAAATAAAACTAAACTAAAAAAATAACTATAAATGTAAACCAAAAAATAAACTAAAATAAAAAACTAAAACTAAAATAAAGAAACTTAAAATAAGTAAACTAAGCTAACTAAAAAATAAACCTATGTAAAAATATAAAATAAACTAAGTAAACTTAAACTTACCAGTTTACTTATTTTTTAAAACCCTTAACCCTACAAAACCCTAAACTCTAAACTAACCCTAAACCTTAAACCCTAACCCTAAACTATAAACACTAAACCCTAAACCATAAAACTAACCCTAAACTTTAATCCCTAGATAAGAAATAAATAAATAATAAAACCCAAGCCCTAAACCCTAAACTAACAACCCTAAAATCTATAATTCCTAAACCCTAAACCTTAAACCCTAAGCTCTAAAACCCTAAACCCCATACCCTATACCCTAAACCCTAAACCATAAACCCTATAACCCTAAACCCTACACCCTAAACCCCAAACCATAAATCGTAAACCCTAAACCATAAACCCTAAACTCTAAAAACCTAAAAACCTAAACCTAAACTAAATAAAACCTAAAAATTAAATAAATACAAAACCCTAAACCTAAATAAAATAAAATAAAAACTAAAATAAATACCTAAACTAAAACCTAAACTTAAACATAAACCTATCTAAACTTAAACTTAAAAATAAAATAAAATAAAAAATAAAAACTAAACTAAAATAAAATAAATAAAAACCTAAACTAAACTAAAACTAAAATAAACCTAAAAATAAAAATCTAAATAAAATAAAAATAAACACTAAAATAAAAATAAAATAAACCTAAAATAAAATTAAATATAAACTAAATAAAAACCAAAACCATAAAAAATAAACCTAAAAATAAATAATAAATAAAACCATAAACCATAAACTAAATAAAAAAACAAAACCTAAAATAAATAAAATAAAATTTGCCGAAACCTAACTAAAATATGCTAAACTAAAATAAATAAAACCTAAACCTAAACCTAAAATAAACTAAACCTAAACCTTGAACTAAATAAAATAAAATAAACTAAAAATAAACCTAAACCTAAACTAAAAAGAAAATCCTAAAAATAAACTTAAAATAAAACCCTAAAACCTAAACCTAATAAAATAAAATGAAAACCTAAACCAAAACCTAAAAAAAAAACTAAAATAAAAACCTAAACTAAAAAAGAATAAACTTAAAATAATTATAATAAACTAAATAAAAATAAATAAAAGTCATAAATAAATAAATAAAACTAAACCTATCGATTTTCTTAATTTAAAAAAAAAACCCAAAACCTTAAACCCTAAATCCTATATCCTAAGCCCTAAACCCTAAACTAACCCTAAACCTTAAACCCTAAATCCTAAAAAGCTAAAAACTTAAACCTAAATGAAATAAAACCTAAAAATAAAATAAATAAAATAAAATAAATTAAAAACACAAGCTAAAACCTAAACCTCCCTAAACCTAAACCTAAACCTAAGCTTAAAATGAAAATAAAACTAAAATAAAAACTAAAATCAAATAAAATAAATAATAACCTAAACTAAACTAAAAAAATAACAAACCTAAACAAAATAAAAAATAAACCAAAAATAAAATAAAATAAAAACTAAATCAAACTTAAATAAAAATAAAAATAAAAATAAACCTAAATAAAAATAAAAAAATAAAATAAATTAAAATAATTAAAAATAATATAAATAAATCTAAACTTGCGAGTTTACTTAATTTTAAAAGAAATAAAAAAAATAAACCTAACTCTAAACCCTAGACCGTAAAACTAAACCTAAAATTAAAAAACCTAAACATAAAATAAAAATAAAACAAAATAAAAACTAAATAAAAACCTTAACCTAAAAAATAAATCTAAAAATAAAACTTAAAAATAAATAAAAAAATAAAACTGAAACCCTAAACTAAACTTAAACTTAAAATAAAAAAATGAAGAAAATAAAATAAACTTATAGCTAAACTAAAATAAGCTAAACTAAAATAAATAAAACCTAAAATAAACTAAACCTAAACCTAAACCTAAATTAAAAAATACAATTAACTAAAAATAAACCTAAACTTAAACTGAAAAATAAAACTTAAAAATAAACCTAAAATAAAAAACCTAAAACCTAAACCTAAAAAAATAAAATAAAAACCTAAACTTAAACCTGAAAATAAAAAATAATAGCTTAACATGAGAAATAAATAAAAATAAAACTCTACTAAACAATAAACCTAAACCTAAAAAATAAACTAAAACAAAAAACCTAAACGAAAATAAATAAACCTACAATAAATATGCTAAACTAAATAAAAATAAAAAATAAACTTAAATAAAAATAAAAAATAATGTAAACTAAAATAAATAAAAAATAAACTAAATATTCTTAATAAACCTAAACCTACTGGTCTACTTAATTTAAAGAAAAACACATTATACACTAAATCCTAAACCCCAAACCCTAAACCCTAAACCCTAAAATACCCTAAACGTTAGACACTTAAACCATAGTCCTAAACTCTAAACCATAGTCCTAAACTCTAAACCCTAAAAGAATAAACCCTAAAATACTAAACTATAAACCCCAAACCCTAAACCCTAAACTCTAAACCATAAACCCTAACCCTAAACCATAAACCCTAAACCTAAACCTAAAGTAACAAATAAATTAAAAAATAAACCAAAACCCTAAAACCAAATAAACTTAAACTAAACCTAAACCCTAAGAATGGGCAAAACCTTGACGGCAAGAACATCATCGTACACCAGGCTCAATCTAGACCTGGCGGTTGAGGTGAAGATGGAGGTGGCGGTTAGCGCAATAGTGGTGGGGAAACTAGAGGTGCTAGTGGATATGGATTTGGTGGTCGGAGTAATGGTGGTTATGGTGGCGGGAGGAGCAACGAAGGTTACAGTTATGGTGGTCATGGAGGGAGAGATTCTGGATATGATGGCGCATCCCCCTACTCTAGAGGTGAGGGTGGTTCTGATGGGAATTGGAGAAACTGAAGAACGACCTTTCTGATCTGATGCTTATGGATCTATGTCTTTATAGTAGAGATGGTTTTAGTCATCTAAGGTTTTTGATTTCCTCTATGCGTGCTCATTTTTTCTCTATGTCATCGCCTATGTCTTAGAAAACTTGGTGTGTTATTTGGTTGATGAAATCGAAAAGAAGAAATGTTGAATTTGAATTTTTCCTTTATTAAAAAAAAATGAAAATCCTAAACCCTAAACTAAAACCTAAATCTTAAACCTTAACCCTAAACCCTAAAAACCATAAACCTAAGCCCTAAACCCTAAACCCTGAATCCTAAACCTTAAAACCCTAAAACCCAAACCCTAAACCCTAAAACCTAAATCCTAAACCCTAACACTAAATGCTAAACCCTAAACCCCAAACTCTAAACCCTAAACCCTAAAACCTAAACCATAAACCCTAAACCCTAAACTAACCCTAGGCCCTAAACCCTAAGCCCTAAAAAGCTAAAAACCTGAACACAAACTAAATAAAACCTAAAAATTAAATAAATAAAAAAACATAAACCAAAATAAAATAAATAAATAAAATAAAATAAAAACATAAACTAAAACCTAAACCTAAACCTAAACCTAAATAAAATAAAATAAAAAATAAAAACTAAACTAAAATAAAATAAATAAAAACCTTAACTAAACAAAAAGATTCTAAAGAAGATAAAAACTAAACCTAAAATAAAAAAAATAAACCTAAAATAAAATAAAATAAAAACTAAATAAAAACCTAAACCTAAAAAATAAACCTAAAAATAAATAAAAAATAATACATAAACCCTAAACTAAAAAAACCTAAACCTAAAATAAAAATAAAACTAAACCTAAAACTTAAATAAACTAAATTAAAATAAATTAAACCTAAACCTAAACCTAAAATAAACTTAGCATAAACCTAAACTAAACCAAATTAAATTAAATTAAATTAAACCTAAACATAAACTAAAAAATAAAACCTAAAAATAGACCTAAAATAAAAACTTAAAACCTAAACGTAAAAAAAAATAAAATAAAAACCTAAACCAAAACTTTAAAATAAAAAATAAAACCTAAACCTAAAAATTAAAATTAAAATAAAACTAAACTAAAAAATAAACCTGAATCTAAACCTAAACTTAAAAAATAAACTAAAATAGAAATCCTAAACTAAAATAAAAATAAACCTAAATTAAATAAACTAAACTAAATATAAAAAATAATCCTAAATAGAAATAAGAAAAAATAAACTAAATAAACTGAAACCTACCAGTTTACTTAATTTAAAAAAATAAAATAATAAAATAATAATAACCTTTATCCTAAACCTTAAACCCTGAACCCTAAACCCTAAACCCTAAACCCTAAACCTACAACCCTAAACTTTAAACCCTAAACCCCAAAACCCTAAACCTACAACCCTAAACCCTATACCTAAAACCCTAAACCCTAAACCCTAAACCATAAAACTTACAACCCTAAACCCTAAACCCAAAACCCTAATCCCTAAACCCTAAAAACCTAAAAACCTAAACTTAAGCAAAATAAAAGAGATTTCAACTACAAATGATTTTCCTTAATTTCTCTAACATTGATAAAAATTGTATGAGCTTTATATGCCATAGTAGACCGTTTAACTCAAGTTTCAAAGAGATGCTAAAGGGTAGCTTTCTATTCGTGGACAAATGAAGAAAGAATCTACTTAAGTTCAGACACCTAAGTGTCTATCTGTGAGCAATCCTCTTCTATAGCTGAGACAACCTATCTAATAATGAAACTCTTATCTAATCGATATTGTCTTCTTAACTGGAGCTCTTTCAATTCAGTAGATAAGTCGATAAGCTAAATTTGTGATTTAAAAAGATCTCTTTAGTAGGATTTCAATGCTTTGAAACTGTGCTCGAGATGTTGGAGAATTAGGGAGACTTGATGAAGTATTGCTAAATGATATTTTTACAATAGTGATTGCATCTGATAAAATCTATTGATAAGTAATGCATAACTAGAATAAATAAAATTGAATATCTCTGCACTGGGATTTCCAAAACTATAGCTCTTTTACTTTGATATTCAACACGACAACATAATGTAACAAATAATTCGCTTCAAAACAAAAGCAAGAAAGCTCAAGTAAAACTCCTAAGTCAATCCTTCGAAAGAGGTGGCATAGTGTTGTGATAGATTTAGGACACTCACAGATTTTTTGCTGACATCTAAAATATGATTTAAGAGAGATTTTGGATCCCAACATAGTATCTATCATCTTTTTTATTTTTCTTTTATTGGTAGTATTGTTACTTCATTTACATGTATTCATTTGAATTTGATTTAATGGTGGAAAGAATAATTCCTACATTTGACATTCTTTTAAGTGCAAGAATTTTTGATGTTATTTGAAATCTAAAGTTTGTTGAAAAGCCACATGCAAATTAATTTTATGTAGTGTCTCTTTTAAGTTTAAAGCTCAACTCGATCTAAACCTAAATAACATTAGCTTAATCATTCCCTAATTTTAGAAGACAACAAGAATACTTCAAATTTGTTCATGTACTCATTTATAATTTTGGTTTTTTGCTTTAGCAAGTAAAACTCTAAATAATTCAACTTAGTAGGATAAAGACAAGTATTTTTTTAGCAACAATTTCATTTCAACCATGTAATAACTTTTTTCTAATCCACCTCTTCTTTAATTATCTAATAAATTTTGTTTAGTAAAGATGTTTTAGTTTTATAAATCCCAATATTCAAGGCTCACCAGACCCTAAACCCTAAACTAACCATAATCCCCTAAACCCTCAAACTTACCCTAAACCCTAAACTCTAAATGATAAACATACAACCCTAAACCTAAACCCTAAAAATGAAACCATAAACCTTAAACCCTAAACCCTAAACCCTAGAAAACCCTAAACCCTAAAAAATCCTAAACCTTTAACCATAAACTAACCCAAAACCCTAAGCTAACTCTAAACCTTAAACCCTAAACCCTAAAGCCAAAAAACTAAACAATAAACTCTAAACCTAAACCCTAATCCCTAAACCCTAACCCTAAACCTTAAACCCTAAAACCCTAAACCATAAAACCCTAAATCCTAAACCCTACATCATAAAACTTACAACCCTAAACCTATAACCCTAAACCCTAAAGCCCAAACCATAAACTCTAAACCTTAAA
Organism: Cymbidium sinense; assembly: GCA_021442155.1. Lineage (NCBI taxonomy): Eukaryota > Viridiplantae > Streptophyta > Magnoliopsida > Asparagales > Orchidaceae > Cymbidium > Cymbidium sinense. The sequence continues at coordinate 5,921,907 of CM038215.1, read as the reverse complement.
CCCTAAACCCTAAATCCTAAAAACTTGAAAACCTATACTTAAACAAAATAATAGAGATTTTGGATACAAATGATTAGGCTAAATTTCTCTAATATAAATAAAAATTGTATGACCTTTATATACCATAGTAGACCGCCTCTCTCAAGTTTCATAGAGATGCTAAAGGGTAGATTCCTGTTCGTGGAAAAATGAAGAAAGAATCTACTTAAGTTCAGACACCTAACTAATGATCTATGAGCAATCATCTTCTATAGTTGGGATAACCTATCTATTAATAGAACTCCTCTCTAATCGATTTATCTTCTCAACTGTAACTCTTCCAATTTAGCATATATGATGAGGAACTAACTATGTGCTTTAAAAAGCTCTGTTTAATAGGATTTCAATTCTTTGAGACTGTGCTTGAGATGTTGGCGAATTAGGGAGACTTGATGCAAAGTATTGTTAAATGAGATTTTTACAATAGTGATTGTATCTGACAAAATCTCTTGATAAGTAGTGTGTAACTAGAATAATTCGAACTCAATATCTCTACATAAGGATTTCCAAAACTATAGAATTCCTACTTTGAGGCTCAACACGACAATATAATGTAACAAATAATTTGCTTCAACATAAAAGCAAGAAAGATCAAGTAAAACTCCTAAGTCAATGCTTATAAATAGGTGGCATAATGTTCTGAGAGATTTAGTACACTCACAGATTTTCTATTGACATCAAAAATATGATTTAAGAGAGATTCTGGATCCCAACATAGTATCTATCATCTTTTCTATTTTTCTTATTTTTGGTAGAAGTGTTACTTCATTTAGATGTATTCATTTGAATTTAATTTAATGGTGGAAAGAATAATTCCTACATTTGATGATATTCATTTAGGTGCAAGAATTTTTGATGTTATTTGAAATCTAAAGTTTGTTGAAAAGGCACATGCAAATTAATTTTATGTAGTGTCTCTTTTCAGTTTAGGGCTCAAGTCGATCTAAACCTAAACAACATTAGCTTAATCATTCCATAATTTTAGAAGACAACAAGAATACTTATAATTTGTTCATGTATGAATTTATAGTTTTGGTTTTTTGCTTTAGCAAGTAAACCTCTAAACAATTGATCTTTTTAGGATAAAGACAAGTATTTTTTTAACAACAATTTCATTTCAACCATGTAATAACTTGTTCTAATCCCAATCTTCCAGGCTCTCTATTTCTACCTAGTAGATTTTTATTTTGAAATATGTTTTAGTATTATAAATCCTAATTTACAAGGCTCACCAAACCATAAACCCTAGTCTAAACTAACCCTAAACCGTAAAACTAACCCTAAACCCTAAACTCTAAACCATAAACCTATAAATATAATTATAAAAAACCCTAAACTTAAACCTAAACTAAAACCCTAAACCTTAAACTAAACCAAACCCTAAACAAACTAACTAAACCTAAAATCCTAAATCCTAAACCCTAATCCAAACTAACCTTAACCTTAAACCCTAAACCATTAAAACCTAAATCCTAAAACTAAACCTAAACTAATAAACCCTAAACCCTAAACCTTAAACCCTAACCCTAAACCCTAAAACTTAAAACCTTAAACCCAAAAACCCTAAATACTAAACCCTAAACCCTAAGCTTGAAACCCTAAACCCTAAATACCTAAATACCTAAACCTAAACTAAATAAAAATTAAAAATAAAATAAATAAAAACACTTAAACCAAAAAAATAAAATAATAAAATAAAATAAAAACTTAAACCTAAACCTAAACATAAACCTAAAAAAGAAATAAAATAAAAATAAAATAAATAAAAACCTAAACTAAACTAAATAAAATAAAATAAATTTAAGAAAAAAGCCTAAATAAAATAAAACCTAAATTTAAAATAAAATAAAATAAAATAAAATAAAACCTAAATAAAAACCTAAACCTAAAAAATTAAACTAAAAATAAAACCTAAAAATAAATAAAAAATAAAACCTAAACCTAAATTAAAAAAACCTAAACCTAAAATTAAAATTAAATAAATATAAATCGAAACTAAAATAAACTGAACTAAAATAAATAAAACTTAAACCTAAAATAAAAATAAAATAAAATAAAAACTAAATAAAAACTTAAACTCAAAAAATAAACCTAAAAATAAATATAAAATAAAACTTAAACCCTTAACTAAAAAAAAATTAAATAAAATTGAACCTAAACTAAAATTAAATAAACTAAAATAAATAAAACCTAAATTGAAACCTAAAATAAACTAAGCCTAAACCTAAACCTAAACAAAATAATATAAAATAAACTAAAAATAAAATTAGAGCTAAACTAAAATAGAAAACCTAAAAATAAACCTAAATAAAAACCTAAACACTAAATAAATATAATAAAATAAAAACATAAACCAAAACCTAAAAATAAAAAATAAAACCAAAACCTAAAAAATAAAATAAAAATAATACTGAACTAAAAATTAAACCTAAACCTAAACTTAACACTAAAGAACAAACTAAATTAAAAAACCAAAAATAAAATAAATAAAATAAACTTAATAAAATTAAAAATAAACTAAAATACATACAAAATAAAATAAATAAACTAAATAAACCTAAACCTAGCAGTTTACTTACATTTTAAAACATATAAAAAATAAAAAAAATAAAAAAACCTAATCCTAAACTCTAAACACTAACCCCTAAACTTACAACCCTAAACCCTAAAACCCTAAACCCTAAACCCTAAACACTAAACCTAAACCCTAAACCCTAAACCCTAAACCCTAAACCCTAAACCTTAAACCCTAAAACCTACAACTATAAACCCTAAATCCTAAACCCCAAACCCCAAACCCTAAACCCTAAAACCCTAAACCATAAAGCCTAAACCCTAAACTTTAAACCCTAAAACCTAAACTAGTCCTAAAAAAAATAAAAAATAAAACCTAAAATAAAATAAAATAAAATAAAAACTAAATAAAAACCTAAAGCTAAACATATACCTAAAAAGAAAACCTAAAAAAATTAAAAAATAAAACATAAACCATACACTAAAGAAAAAATCCTAAAACTACAATAGAAATAAAATAAACATAAACTTAAACTAAAATAAACTAAATTAAATAAATAAAACCTATGCCTAAACCTAAACTAAATATAATAAAATATACTAAAAATAAACTTAACCTAAACTAAAAATTATAACCTAAAATTAAACATAAAATAAAAACATAAAACCTAAACCTAAGAAGATAAAATAAAAACCTAAACCTAATCCTACAAATATAAAATAAACTTAAATCTAAAAAAAATTAAAATAAAGCTAAACATAAAAATAAATCTACACCTAAACCTGAACCTAAAAAATAAACTAAAATAAAAAACCTAAACTAAAATAAATAAACTAAATTAAATAAAAATAGAAAGTAAATTAAACTAAAATAAATTTAAAACAAACTAAATAAACCTAAACCTATGAGTATACTTAATTTAAAAAAATAAAAATAAAAAATAAAAACAAATCCAAAAAACCCTAACCCTAAGCCCTAAACACTAAAACTGACCTTAAACCTAATCCCAAAACCCCAAACCAAAACCAAAACCCTAAAAAAAATAAAAAATAAAACCTAAACCTAAAAATTAAAATAAAAATAATACTAAACTAAAAAATAAACCTAAACCTAAACTTAACACTAAAAAAAAACTAAATTAAAAAAACACAAAAATAAAATAAATGAAATAAACTTAATAAAATTAAAAATAAACTAAAATAAATAAAAAATAAAATAAATAAACAAAATAAACCTAAACTTACCAGTTTACTTACTTTTGAAAAATATAAAAAATAAAAAAATAAAAATAACCTAATCCTAAACCCTAAAACCTAACCCCTAAACCTATAACCCTAAACCCTAAAACCCTAAACCCTAAACCCTAAACACTAAACCTAAACCTTAAACCCTAAAACCCTAAACCCTAAATCCTAAACCCTAAACCCTAAACCTTAAAACTTACAACTATAAACCCTAAAAACCCTAAAACTTAAACTAGTCCTAAAAAAAATAAAAAATAAAACCTAAAATAAAATAAAATAAAATAAAATAAAAACTAAATAAAAACCTAAAGCTAAACATATACCTGAAAAGAAAACCTAAAAAAATAAAAAAATAAAATGTAAACCATAAACTAAAGAAAAAAAACCTAAAACTATAATAGAAATAAAATAAACAAAATAAAATAAACATAAACCTAAACTAAAATGAACTAAATTAAATAAATAAAACCTAAACCTAAACCTAAACTAAATATAATAAAAAAAACTAAAAATAAACTTAACCTAAACTAAAAATTATAACCTAAAATTAAACGTAAAATAAAAACCTAACACCTAAACCTAAAAAGATAAAATAAAAACTTAAACCTAATCCTAGAAATATAAAATAAAACTTAAACCTAAAAAAAATAAAAATAAAACTAAACATAAAAATAAATCTACACCTAAACCTGAACCTAAAAAATAAACTAAAATAAAAAACCTAAACTAAAATAAATAAACCTAAAATAAATAAACTAAATTAAATAAAAATAGAAAGTAAATTAAACTAAAATAAATGAAAAACAAACTAAATAAACCTAAACCTATGAGTATACTTAATTTAGAAAATAAAAATAAAAAAATAAAACAAACTAAAAACCCTAACCCTAAGCCCTAATAATTAAAACTGACCTTAAACCTAAAACCAAAACTCCAAACCTAAACTAAAGCTTAAACCTAAAAATAAAAAAAAAAACCTAAACCTAAAAATAATATAAAAATAAAATTATACTAAAAAATAAACATAAATGAAAACTTAAACCTAAAAAATAAACTAAAATAAAAAAACCAAACTAAAGAAAATAAAAAAAATCTAAATTCAAAAAAAATTAAATAATATTAAATAAATAAAAAATAAACTAAATAAACTAAAAAACCTAAATATACTGGTTTACCTAATTTTCTTTTTAAAAAAAACCTAAACCCTAAACCCTAAACACTAAAACTAACCTTAAACCCTAAACTTATAATCCTAAACCCCAAACCCTAAAAAATCCTAAACCCTAAACTAACCCTATACCTTAAACCCTAAATCCTAAACCCTAAAACCTAAAAACTTAAACCTAAACTAAATAAAACCTATAAATAAAATAAATAAATAAAACCTAAACCTAAATAAAATAAAAACCAAAACCCTAAACTAAAAAAAATAAACCTAAAATAAATAAAATAAACCTAAACCTAAACCTAAACTAAAATGAACTAAACTAAAATAAATAAAAACTAAACCTAAACCTAAACCTAAACCTAAAGTAAATTCAAAAATAAACTAAAAAAAACATAAACCTAAACTAAAAATACTACCTAAAAATAAACCTAAAATAAAAACCTAAAATCTAAACCTAAAAAAATAAAATAGAAACCTAAACCTAAATCTAAAAATAAAAAATAAAACCTAAACCTAAAAAATAAAATAAAAATAATACTAAACTGAAAAGTAAACATAAACCTAAACCTAAACTTAAAAAATAAATTAAAATAAAAACTTAAACTAAATAAATAAACTTAAAATAAATAAACTAAACTAAATAAAAATAAAAAATAAACCTAAATAAAAAAATAATAAAATATGATAAAATAAATAAAAAATAAACTAGATAAACTAAATAAACATAAACCCCTAATTTTCTATAAACCCTAAACCTAATCCTAAACTTAAACATAAAACCTCCTAAACCCTAAACCTAAGCTAAAACCCTAAACTAACACAAAACCTAAACTAAAACCTAAACTAACCTAACTTAACCTAAAACCTTAAAACCTAACCTATTCAAACCTAAACTCCTAAAATTAATTTAAACCTAAACTTAAACTAAAATTGTAAAGCATAAACCCCAAAAATCTTAAATCCTAAACTAGAAACTAATCCTAAGCCCTAAAAAATTCTAAACCCTAAACCATAAACTTACCCTAAACCCTAAGCTAACCCTAAACCCTAAACCCTAAAAAACCATAAAGCATAAATACTAAACCCTAAACTGCAAACCTTAAACCCTAATCCTAAACCCTAAACCCTAAACCTTAAACACTAAACCCTTAAACCATAAATTATAAACCTTAAACCCTAAACCCTAAACCATAAAAATGCTAAACCCTAAACCATAAATGCTAAACTAACCCTATACCCTAAATCCTAAACCCTAAACCTTAATCCCTAACCCTAACCCTAACCCAAAGTCCTAAACCCTAAACCCTAAACCTTAAAACCCTAAACTATTGTGGCTGGCTATTTGTCACCTTGTTGTTTGCTGATTAGGATGGTTTTTCTAGTTGCTTTTGGTTGTCCTTTCTCTCTTGGTTTTGAGCCTACTGCTAAGAGGAGTTGTGTGACCTTAAGGGCTCTTTATTTTTTGGTTATAGCTTGGAGAACTATTTTCCTACGGCTATCTATCCTTTTTTAGTGCTATTCTAGATGAGTGTAAGGTTGGATGCTTCTGGATTGTTATATCTTCTGAATGTTGGTCGTGCCTTCTGTGATACTGAGGTTCTATTTTTTATTTGTATTCTGAACTTGATGGCTACAAACTACTGGTTGGATGTCTTTTGGACTTGGCTGATGATGAATCTGTTAGGGTTCTTATTTGAGACTATCTCTGATTGTTGGATTATTTGTGATCCTAAAGGGCTCTTACTTTTTCTATTTATGGCTATTATATCTAACTGTTTAAACTAGATTCTCCTATCCTTGGATTTGGATTGGTGGTCATGCCTATGACTTTCCTTGGGATTTTTTTAATGTTTATGAATGGATGACTCTTTCTATCTTTCATCCTGATGGTTCTAAGTCTATTGATTTGAATCCTTGGCAGTCTTGGTGGCTTGCAGGGTGAACTGCCTTGCTAGCTGCTTGGATTGGGTGCTCTAGCTAGCTAGTTTGGTCAAAATAGTATTTACTTTGTTATAAGTTTCCTGATCTTTTTGAATCTATGTTTGGAATCCGTTACTTACTTTCCCATTCTTCTTTTCTGGTTTCTACCTACTAGGATTTTCATTTCTAGACTGTGGTTGAACTTCTTCCCTTTCTATTTTGATGGTTTCCTTGCTTCCTAACATTCTTGATGTTAGTCTTGCTGTTCCTCTGGATATTATTATTTCTAGTTTTTTGCATGTTTGTTTAATGAATGACCTTATCAACTATGGTCCTCCTTTTTCCTTTGTTTGGTTTCTATTTAGTCCTTTATCCCATATTGTGAGGTTTGCGTCTACCAATTGTGTTAGCAATTCTTGGTGGTGGCATTGGTGGTGCTCTCTCTAGTCTAATGCTTTCCTAGTGGGTTACCTCCTTATTTTCTTTGCTGAGTTTAATATATATGACTGCTGGGTGTTTTGCAGTTATATATATTTTTTGAAATTTTATGCAGGTTTGTGTGATGATCATCATTGGATAAGGTGTTACAAGAGGTAACCCTTCACTTCAAGTTTGGATGCTTACATATGGTGCTGCTCCTTAAGATGATTATAATTGAGCCTAAGCCTTTTCTTCATCTTTTATCGCTTTGTATTTTATGCTTAATTAATTATTTTATTATCTATACTCATCCCTTTACAAGCTTGTTGCATCTCTGGTACAGGTTGGGAAACTTTTGCTGCTTGATTATGTTGGTTTCAAAAGGAGCAGAGGAAGATTGCTGCTGATTTCAAGGATTATTTTTGGTGGATCTCTGTTTCTTTTTTTATTAGCATACTTTCATTATCTATTGTATTAGCTAGGAGGCTTATCTCCTCAGGACTTTTTGTAGCTGTTTGAGCATTAGCTTAGAGATTTTCCCCCTCTAAGGACTATGTACCTTTTCTTTGGGGAAATAAAATTTTTCTAATTTCCCAAAAAAAAATCCCCTAAAACCCTAAACCCCTAAACTCTAAACCCTAAACTAACCATAAACCCTAAACCATAAACTTACCTTAAACCCTAAAAAACCCTAAACCCTACACCTTAAACCATAAACTAACCCTAAACCCAAAACAAACCCTAAACCTTAAACCCTAAAAATCCTAAACACTAAAGCTTAAACACTAAACTTTAAACCCTAAACTCTAAACCCTAAACTCTAACCCTAAACCTAAACCCTAAAACCCAAAACCTTAAAACCCTATATCCTAGACCTTAAACCCTAAACTCAAAACCCTAAACCCTAAATCCTAAAAACCTAAATGCCTAAACCTAAACCAAATAAAACCTAAAAATAAAATAAATAAAAAAACCTAAACCTAAATGAAATAAAATAATAAAATAAAAGAAAATAAAAACTTAAACTTAAACCTAAAAAATAAAATAAAATAAAATAATTAAAAAACTAAAATAAAATAAATAAAAACCTAAACTAAACTAAAAAACAAAATAAACCTAAAAATAAAATACCTAAATATGATAAAAAATAAACATAAAATAAAAATAAAATAAATAAAAACTAAATATAAACCTAAACCTAAAAAATAAAACTAAAAATAAAACATTAAAATAAATAAAACATAAAACTCGAACACTAAACTAAAAAAGAACCTAAACCAAAAATAAAAATAAAATAAATCCAAACCTAAACTAAAATAAACAAAACTAAAATACATCAAACATAAACCTAAACCTAAAATAAACTAAACCTAAACCTAAACTAAATAAAATAAAATAAATTAAAAATAAACCTAAACCTAAACTAAAAAATAAAACCTCAAAATAAACCTAAAATAAAATCTTAAAACCTAAACCAAAAAAATAAAAGAAAATAAAAACCAAAACCTAAACCTAAAAAAAAATCCTAAACCTAAAAAATAAAATAAAAATAAAACTCAACAAAAAAAAACCTAAACATAAACTTAAACTTTAAAAATAAACTAAAATAAAAACCTTTAGTAGTCTTACCTTGAAGTGTTTGGGGATGATAATTGTCTACTTTAATCAAGGGTATTCTTAGAAAATTTCATTTGCTAAGATGTAATTAACTACGGAGGCTCGCCTCTGTAGGGAACTTAAGAACCTGGTTTAATATAAACCCTACTTTATTCATCCATGTAAAGTCGGGGAAAATTCTTAGTACATTCGAAGACCCATCATGCCTTAGGAGTCCTTATTATATGATTTGGTCCATTGTAGGGTGATGTCTCTATCTTTTGAGATAGTACAGCATACCTCAATGTAGTACTTGATCACCTTAAAAAGTACCGCCCCACCCACTTATACATCCAAAAGTAAACAACATAAGGCCTCGTCTTGTTCATTGAATCTTCTCAAAATCGTCCTTTCTTTTTATAGTTTGGAGATGTCGATACTCAAGTAAGAAAGGGTTCTTAGACTCATAATGTTGACTGGTACACGTGGGTCAATCAAAACTTTGGATAGCCTGTATCTGCCAACATCCACTATAATGAAAAGAGGCGGTTGTTCTCGGTCATCCCTTGAAGTAAGTTTTCATCACTAAATGTAACTCCTAAGATGTTCTTCAAGTGGCATGCCTTCTCTTTATTAGCGGTCAGCTATGCTAAGTATATCTCTAGATCAAGTAAGGCCTTGTCTAGAAATTGCCTCATCTCTTTAGATAAGACAAGGGCATCATTTATGCTTAACTTAGCTGGAAACTTTATAAGGTGAGCTAAGACATTGTAATCATCTCTGGCTTGGTCTTCCACAAGCATCCTATGGAGGGGCTATCTGCTCACTAGAATCAATGAATTGCTTACCCTTATCCTGAGGTGCTACCTTAGGAGGTAGAACTTTGTCATTGTGTAAGTTGACTTCAGTGACTTCTTCAAATGATGAGCTTGTGGAAAGTTTTACTTTCTGATCGAACAAACCTACAACTTCTCCTATGGGATCCTCAGAGTCATTTAGCTCCAGATCAATCTCAAGAGGTGAACCTGATTAATTTAGAGAAGGATAGTTCGATTCTAAATCAGAAAGGAAAGGATTAGAACTACAATAGTTAGGATTAGAACTACAATAAAAAATAAACCTAAACCCTAAAGCCTAAACACTAAACCCTAAACCCTAAACCTTAAACCCTAATCCTAAACCCTAAACCCTAACCTTAAACCCTAAACCTTAAAACCCTAAACCCTAAATACCTAAACCCTAAATCCTAAACCCTAAACCCTAAAAACCTAAAAACCTAAACCTAAAATAAATAAAACCTAAAAAAAAAAAAAAACATAAACCAAAATAAAGTAAAATAAAATAAATTTAATAAAAACCTAAAGTATAACCTAAACCTAAACCTAAACCAAAAAATAAAATAAAATATAAATAAAAACTAAAGTAAAAGAAAAACCTATACTAAATTAAAAAAAATAAAAGAAACCTAAAAATAAAAAACCTAAATAAAAAAAAATAAATGTAAAATAAAAATAAAATAAACCTAAAATGAAATAAAATAAAAACTAAATAAAAACCTAAACCTAAAAAATAAACATAAAAATAAAACCTAAAAATAAATAAAAAATAAAACATAAACATTAAACTAAAAAAAACTAAACCTAAATTAAACAAAATAAAATAAATTTAAACCTAAACTAAAATAAATAAAATCTAAACCTAATCCATAAACTAAATAAAATAAAATAAACAAAAAATAAACCTAAACCAAAATAAAAAAATAAAACCTAAAAATAAACCTAAAATAAAAAACTAAAATCGAAACCTAAAAAAATATAATAAAAACCTAAATTTAAACCTAAAAAAAATGATAAAACCTAAACCTAAAAATTAAATAAAAATAAAACTAAACTAAAAAAAATTTAAACCTAAACCTAAACCTAAACCTAAAAACTAAACTAAAATAAAAAAAACCTAAAATAAAATAAATAGTCCTAAAATAAATAAACTATTATAAATAAAAAGTAAACTAAATAAATCTAAACCTACTGGTTTACTTAATTCAAAAAAACCATGAACCCTAAACCCTAAACCATAAGCTAACCCTAAAACCTAAACCATAAACCCTAAACCCTAAATGCTAAATCCTAGACCCTATACACTAAAACCCTAAACCCTTAATCCAAAACCTTGAACCCTAAACCCTAAACCGTAAACCCTAAACCCTAAAACCTAAACACTAAAAACCCTAAACCATAAACCCTAGCCCTAAATCCTAACCCTAAACCCTAAACCCTAAACCCTAAAAACCTAAAAAATTAAAAACCTAAAAAAATAAAATAAACATAAAACTCAAATAAAAAATAAACCTAAACCTAATCCTCAAAAATAAACTAAAATAAAAAACCTAAACTAAAATAAAGAAACCTAACATAATTAAACTAAACTAAATAAAAAAAATAAACCTAACAAAAATAAAAAATAAAATAAATTAAAATAAATAAATAATAATATAAATAAACTTAAACTTAATGGTTTACTTAATTGAAAAAAAGCCTAAACCCTAAACCTTAAGCTAACCCTAAACCTAAACCCTAAACCCTACTAATACTAGTTTACTTAATTAAAAAAAACCCTAAACCCTAAACTAAACACAAATAAACTACTAAACCCTGCTAACCCTAAACCCTAAACCCTAAAACCTTAAAGCCTTAAACTAAACAAAACCCTAAACCCTAACCCTAAACCCTAAACCCTAAACCCTAAACACTAAACCCTTAAACCATAAATCATAAACCTTAAACCCTAAACCCTAAACCCTAAAAATGCTAAACCCTAAATCGTAAATCCTAAACCCTAAAAATGTTAAACCCTAAAAATGCTAAACCCTAAGCCTAAATCCTAAACCCTAAACCTTAGTCCCTAACCCTAACCCTAACCCAAAGTCCTAAACCCTAAACCCTAAACCTTAAAACCCTAAACTATTGTGGCTGGCTATTTGTCACCTTATTGTTTACTGATCAGGATGGTTTTTCTAGTTGCTTTTGGTTGTCCTTTCTCTCTTGGTTTTGCTCCTGCTGCTAAGAGGAGTTGTGTGACCTTAAGGGCTCTTTATTTTTTGGTTGTACCTTGGAGAACTATTTTCCTGTGACTATCTATCCTTTTTTAGTGCTATTCTAGATGAGTGTAAGGTTGGATGCTTCTGGATTATTATATCTTCAATATATTCGTGATACGAGGTTCTATTTTTTATTTGTGTTTTGAACTGGAAGGCTGCAAACTACTAGTTGGATGTCATTTAGGCTTGGTTGATGATGAATCGATTAGGGTTCTTATTTGAGACTGTCTCTGGTTGTTGGATTATTTGTGATCCTAAAGGGCTCTTACTTTTTTATTTTTGGCTATTATATCTAGTTGTTTAAATTAGATTCTCCTATCCTTGGATTTGGATTGGTGGCTGCTATCTATGACTTTCCCTTGGGATTTTTAATGTTTATGAATGCATGACTCTTTCTATCTTTCATCCTAATGATTCTAACTCTATTGATTTGAATCCTTGGCAGTCTTGGTGGTTTGCAGGGTGAACTGCCTTGCTAGCTGCATGGATTGGGTGCTCTAATTAGCTAGTTTGGTCAAAAGAGTATTTACTTTGTTATAAGTTTCCTGATCTTTTTGAGTCTATGGTTGAAATCGGCTACTTACTTTCCCATTCTTCTTTTCTGGTTTCTACCTACTAGGATATTCAATTCTAGACTGTGGTTGAACTTCTTCCCTTTCCTATTTTGATGGTTGCCTTGCTTCCTAACATTCTTAATGTTAATCTTAATGTTCCTCTGGATATTATTATTTCTAATTTTTTTGCATGTTTGTTTAATGAATGACCTTGTCAACTATGGTCCTCCTTTTTCCTTTGTTTGGTTTCTATTTAGTCCCTTTTCCCATATTGTGAGGTTTGCTCTTACCAATTGTGTTAGCAATTCATGGTGGTGGCTTCCGTGCTCTCTTTGGTCTAATTCTTTCCTAGTGGGTTACCTCCTTATTTGCTTTGTTGAGTTTAATATATATGACTGTTGGGTGTTTTGTGGTTATATTTATTTGTTGAAGTTTTATGCAGGTTTGTGCGATGATCGTCATTGGATATGGTGCTACAAGAGGTAACCCTTCACTTCAAGTTTGGATGCTTACATATGGTGCTGCTCCTTAAGAAGATTATAATTGAGCCTAAGCCTTTTGTTCAGCTTTTTACTGCATTCTGCCCCTATATTTTTTGCTTAATCGACAATTTTATTATCTATATTCATCCCTTTACAAGCTTGTTGCATCCTGCAGTAAAACTTTGTCGCTTGATTATGTTGGTTTCAAAAGGAGCAGAGAAGATTGTCAAGGAGGATTATTTCAGTATATTTAGGAAATAAATATAGATATTTTGAGTTGAATATTTAAAAAAATCCTAAACTGTATTTTCCTAAATTTATAAATTAAATTAAACCTAAAACCTAAACCCTAAACCATAAAACCTAAACCTAAAACTTAATTAAACCCTAAACCCTAAAACCTAAAACCCTAAACCCTAAACTAAACCTTAAACCCTAAACTCAAAACCCTAAACCCTAAATCCTAAAACCCTAAATTAAACCTAAATAAAACCTAAAAAATAAATAAATAAAAAAACCTAAACCTAAATGAAATAAAATAATAAAATAAAATAAAAACTTAAACTTAAACCTAAACCTAAACCTAAAAAATAAAATAAAATAAAATAATTAAAAAACTAAAATAAAATAAATAAAAACCAAACTAAACTTAAAAACAAAATAAACATAAAAATAAAAAAACCTAAATATAAAAAAAACTAAACATAAAATAAAAATAAAATAAAATAAAAACTAAATAAAAACCTCAACCTAAATAATAAAACTAAAAATAAAACATTAAAATAAATAAAATATAAAACTCAAACACTAAACTAAAAAAGAACCTAAACCAAAAATAAAAATAAAATAAATCCAAACCTAAACTAAAATAAACAAAACTAAAATACATTAAACATAAACCTAAACCTAAAATGAACTAAACCTAAACCTAAACTAAATAAAATAAAATAAATTAAAAATAAACTTAAACCTAAGCTAAAAAATAAAACCTCAAAATAAACTTAAAATTAAATCTTAAAACCTAAACCAAAAAAATAAAATAAAATAAAAACCTAAACCTAAACCTAAAAAAAAATCCTAAACCTAAAAAATAAAATAAAAATAAAACTCAACAAAAAAAACCTAAACATAAACTTAAACCTTTTAAAATAAACTAAAATTAAAACCTTTAGTAGTCTTACCTTGAAATGTTTAGGGATGATAATTGTCTACTTTAATCAAGAGTATTCTTAGAAAATTTCATTTACTAAGATGTAATTAACTACGGAGGCTTGCCTCCGAAGGGAACTTAAGAACCTGGTTTAATATAAACCCTACTTTATTCATCCATGTAAAGTTAGGGAAAATTGCTAGTATATTCGAAGACCCATCATGCCTTAAGAGTCTTTATTACGTGATTTGGTCCATTGTAGGGCGATGTCTCTATCTTCTGAGATAGCACAACATACCTCAATGTAGTTTTTGATCACCTTAGAAAGTACCCCACCCCCCCCCCCACCCACTTATACATCTAAAAGTAAACAACATAAGGCCCTCTCGTCTTGTTTATTGAATCTTCTCAACATCATCCTTTCTTTTTAGAGTTTGGAGATGTCGATCTTCAAGTAGGAAAGGGTTCTTAGACTCATAATGTTGACTGGTACACGTGGGTCAACCAAAACTTTGGATAGTTCCGCCAACATCCACTATAATGTAAAGAGGCGATTGTTCTCAGTCATCCCTAGAAGTAAGTTTTCATCACTGAATGTAACTCCTAAGATGTCCTTCGAGTGGCATGCCTTCTATTTATTAGCGGTCAGCTATGCTAAGTATATCTCTAGATCAAGTAAGGCCTTGATTAGAAATTGCCTCATCTCTTTAGATAAGACAAGGTCATCATTTATGCTTAACTTAGCTGGAAACTTTATAAGGTGAGCTAGGACATTGTAATCATCTCTGGCTTGGTCTTCCACAAGCATATCCATGGGTGGAGCATCCTGTGGAGGGGCTATCTGCTCACTAGAATCAATGATTTGCTTACCCTTATCCTGAGGTGCTACCCTAGGAGGTAGAACTTTGCCATTGTGTAAGTTGACTTCAGTGACTTCTTCAAATGATGAGCTTATGGAAAGCTTTACTTTCTGATCGAACAAACCTACAACTTCTCCTATGAGATCCTCAGAGTCATTTAGCTCCAAGTCAATCTCAAGAGGTGAACCTAATTAATTTAGAGAAGGATAGTTCGATTCTAAATCAGAAAGGAAAGGATTAGAACTACAATGGATTAGAACTACAATAAAAAATAAACCTAAACCCTAAAGCCTAAACACTAAACCCTAAACCCTAAACCTTAAACCCTAATCCTAAACCCCAAACCCTAACCTTAAACCCTAAACCTTAAAACCCTAAACCCTAAATTCCTAAACCCTAAACCCTAAACCTTAAACCCTAAACCCTAAACCCTAAAAACCAAAAAACCTAAACCTAAACTAAATAAAACCTAAAACAAAATAAATAAAAAAAACATAAACCAAAATAAAGTAAAATATAATAAATATGATAAAAACCTAAAGTAAACCCTAAACCTAAACCTAAACCAAAAAATAAAATAAAATAAAAATAAAAACTAAAGTAAAAGAAAAAAAACCCATACTAAACTAAATAAATAAAAGAAACCTAAAAATAAAAAACCTGAATAAAAAAAAACAAAATGTAAAATAAAAATAAAATAAAAATAAATAAAAACCTAAACCTCAAAAATAAACATAAAAATAAAACCTAAAAATAAATAAAAAATAAAACATAAACATTAAACTAAAAAAAACTAAACCTAAATTAAACAAAATAAAATAAATTTAAACCTAAACTAAAATAAACTAAACTAAAATAAATAAAATCTAAACCTAAACAATAAACTAAATAAAATAAAATAAACAAAAAATAAACCTAAACCAAAACAAAAAAACATAAAACCAAAAAATTAACCTAAAATAAAAAACTAAAATCGAAACCTAAAAACATAAAATAAAAACCTAAACTTAAACCTAAAAAAATAGATAAAACCTAAACCTAAAAAATTAAATAAAAATAAAACTAAACTAAAAAAAAGGTAAACCTAAACCTAAACCTAAAAACTAAACTAAAATAAAAAGATCTAAAATAAAATAAATAATCCTAAAATAAATAAACTAAAATAAATAAAAAGTAAACTAAATAAATTTAAACCTATTGGTTTACATAATTAAAAAAAACCATGAACCCTAAACCCTAAACCATAAGCTAAGCCTAAACCGTAAACCATAAACCCTAAAACTTAAATCCTAAATCCTAAATCCTAAACCGTAAACACTAAAACCCTAAACCCTAAATCCAAAACCTTAAACCCTAAACCCTAAACCTTAAACCCTACACCCTAAAACCTAAACACTAAAAACCCTAAACCCTAAACCCTAACCCTAAACCCTAAACCCTAAACCCTAAAAACCTAAAAACCTAAAAACCTAAAAACATAAAAATAAAATAAAATAAAAATGAAACTCAACTAAAAAATAAACCTAAACCTAAACCTAAAAAATAAACTAAAATAAAAAGCCTAAACTAAAATAAATAAACCTAACATAATTAAACTAAACAAAATAAAAATAAAAAATAAACCTAACAAAATAAAAAAAAAATTAAAATAAATAAATAATATTATAAATAAACTTAAACTTAATGGTTTACTTAATTAAAAAAAAAACCCTAAACCCTAAACCTTAAGCTAACCCTAAACCTAAATCCTAAACCCTACCTCTACCAATTTACTTAATTAAAAAAAACCCTAAACCCTAAAACCTAAAAAAACCCTAAACGAAAACCTGAACCTTGAACTAAACCCTAAACCCTAAACACCTAAAAACCTAGACCTAAAAATAAAATAAAAAGAAATTTCAGCTTAAAAATAAACCTAGAACTAAAAAACAAACTAAAATAAAAAGACTACACTAAAATAAATAAACCTAAAATAAATAAACTAAGCTAATTAAAATTAAAAAAATAAACCTAATAAAAATAAAAAATAAAATAAACTAAAATATATAAAAAAATAAACTATGTAAACTAAATTAACTTCAACTTATTGATTTACTTAATTTTTTTTTTCAAAAAAGAAATCCTAAATGCTTAACCCTAAACACTAAACTATAAACCCTAAACCTACAACCCTAAACATTAAACCCTAAAAACCTAAACAATAAATCCTAAACCCTAAAACTAAACCCTAAAATCCTAAACCATAAACCGTAAACCCTAAATCCTAAACCCTAAACCCTAAACCCTAAAACCCTAAACCTAAACCCCAAACTTAAACCTAAACTAAACCTAAACTTAAACCTAAAAAAAGCTTAAGCCCTAAACCCTAAACACTAGACCCTAAACCCTAAACCCTAAACCCTAAACACTAACCCTAAACCCTAAACTCTAAACCCTAAACCCTAAAAACCTAAAAACCTAAAAATAAAAATAAGAATAAAACTCAACTAGAAAATAAACATAAACCTAAACCTAAAAAATAAATAAAATTAAAAAACCTAAACTAAAATAAATAAACCTAAAATAAATAAACTAAACTGAATAAAAATAAAAAAGATAACTAAAAAATTAAAAATAAAATAAACTAAAATAAATAAAAAATAATCTAAATCCTAAACCCTAATTTAAAAAAAAATCATAAACCCTAAACCCTAAAGCCTAAGCTAACCCTAAACCCTAAACCTACCAGTTTGCTTAATTTTAAAACAAAACACTAAACTGAAATACTAAATCCTAAACTCTAAACCCTAAACCCTAAACCCTGAATCCTAAACCCTAAACACTAAAACCTAAAAAACCCTAAACTAAAACTCTAAACCCAAAACCTACAACCCTAAATTCTAAAACTCCAAAGCCAAAACCCTAAACCCTAAACCCTAAAAACCCTAAACCCTAAAGCTTAAACACTAAATCAAAACCAAAACCCTAAACCTTAAGGCTAAACCATAACCCCTAAAACCATAAACCCTAAAAGTTTAAACCATAAACCTTAAACTGTAAACCCTAAACCCTAAAATCCTGAAAAGCTAAACCTAAATAATAAAATAAAAATAAAAATCAACTTAAAAATAAACCTAAACCTAAAATATAAATAAAATAAAAAACCTAAACTAAAAAAATAAAAAATAAAATAGTAAAATTAGACTAAATAAAATTAGAAAATAAACCTAAGTAAAAATAAAAAATTAAATAAACTAAAATAAATAAAAAATAAACTAAGTAAACTAAATAAACCTAAACCTACCGGTTTACTTATTTATTTTATTTAAAAAAAACCCCCAAACCCTAAATCCTAAACCCTAAACATTAAACCCTAAACCCTAAAAGTAACCCTAAACCATAAAGCCTAAACCTATAATACTAAACCTACAAGACTAAACCTAAACCTAAACCATAAACATTAAACCCTACAAAATCATAAACCCTTAACCCTAAACTCTAAACCTTAAACCCTAACCCTGAACCGTAAACACTAAACCCTAAACCGTAACCCTAAACTCTAAACCCTAAAAGCATAAACCTTAAAACCCTAAACCCTAACCCCTAAACCCTAAACTCTAAATCGTGAACGCTAAACCCTAGAACCCAAACCCTAAACTGAATCCATTAATCCTAAAACCTAAACCTAAACTAAACTAAAATAAATAAAATAAATAAAAAACCTAAACCTAAATAAAATAAAATATTAACCTAAATTAAAACTTAAACTTAAACATAAACCTAAACATAACCCTAAACATAAAAATAAAATAAAAAAAATAAAAAATAAAAATTAAACTAAAATAAAATAAATAAAACCCAAACTAAAATAAAATAAACTTAAAATAAAACTTAAATAAAATAAAAATAAAATAAACCAAAAATAAAATAAAAACTAAACCTAAACTATAAACCTAAAAATGAAACCTAAAAATGAATAAAAATAAAACCTAAACCTTAAACAAAAAAACAAAAAAAAAACCTAAACCTAAAATAAACAAAATAAAATAGCCCTAAACCTAAACTAAAAAAAACTAAACTAAAATAAATAAAACCTAAACTGAAAAATAAAACCTAAAAATAAAATAAAAATAAATCTAAACTAAAAGTAAACCTAAACCTAAACCTAAACCTAAAAAATAAACAAAAATAAAAAGCCTAAACTAAAATAATAAACCTAAATAAATAAACTAAACTTAATAGAAATAAAAATAAACCTAAATAAAAAAAATAAAGTAAACTAAAATAAATAAAAATAAATTAAATAAACTTAAACCTACCAATTTACTTAATTTAAAATAAATAAATAATTTAAACCCTAACCCTAAATCTTAAAACAAAACTAAGCCTAAGCCCTAAACCCTAAGACCCTAAACCCTAAACCCTAAACCCTAAACCCTAAAACCTACAACCCTAAACCTTAAACCCTAAATCCTAAACCCTAAACCCAAAACCCTAAAAACCTAAAAACCTAAACCTAAATTAAATAAATCCTAAAAATAAAATAAAAAAACCTAAACCTAAATAAAATAAAAAAATATCATAAAATAAAAACTTTCACAAAAACCTAAACCTAAATTTAAATCTAAAAATAAAATAAAAGAAAATCTAAAAACTAAACTAATTTAAAATCGATAAACAACTAAACTAAACTACAAATTAAAATAAACCTAAAAATAAAAAACCTAAATAAAATCAAACCTAACCGTAAATTAAAATAAAATAAAAACTAAATAAAAACCTAAAGCTAAACTTACCCATTTACTAAATTTTTCCTTAAAACCCTAAACCCTAAACCATAAATCCTAAACCCTAAACCCTAAACCCTAAACGCTAAACCCTAAACCCTAAACCCTAAACGCTAAACCCTAAACCCTAAACCCTAAACCCTAAAACTAACCCTAAACCCTAAACTTACAACTATAAATTAACAATCCTAAACCCTAAAACCTAAACCCAAAACCCTAAAAAACCTTAAACTATAAACCCTAAACTCTAAACCCTAAACTAAAACCCTAACCTAAACCCTAAACTTAAACCCTAAAACCCTAAAAACCCTAAACCTAAAAACACTAAACCCTGTCTAAACCTAACTAAATAAAAAGCTCTAAACCCCAAAAAACTAAACCCTAAAACCCTAAACTCTTAACACTAAATACCTAAAAACATAAGCCTAAATTAAATAAAACCTTAAAATAAAATATATGTAAAAAAAATATAAACCTAAATAAAATTAAAAAATAAAAAATTAATAAAAACCTAAACTAAAACCTAAACCTAAACTTCAAAATAAAATAAAATAAACTAATAAAAATAAACTAAAATAAAATAAATAAAATTTAAACTAAATTAAAAAACCTAAAACTTAAACCCAAAATATAAAAACTAATGGTAAAATAAAAATAAAATTAACTTAAAATAAAATAAAAACTAATTAAAAGCTTAAACCTAAAAAAATAAACCTAAAAATAAACCCAAAAATTAAATAAAAAATAAAACTTAAACCATAAACTAAAAAAAAGCCCAAACCTAAAATAAAAATAAAATAAACAAAATAAAATAAGCCTAAACCTAAACTAAAATAAACTTAAAATAATAACCTAAAACCTAAAAATAAACTTTAATTTAAAACCTAAAACCTAAACTTATAAAAAAATACTTAAACTTAAACCTAAAATATAAAATAAATATAAAACTCAAATAAAAAATAAACATAAACTTAAATCTGAACCTAAAGAATAAACTAAAATAAATTACCTAAACTAAAATAAATTAACCTAAAATAAACTAAATAAAAAATAAAAAATAAACCTAAATAAAATTAAAAAATAAAGTAAACTATAATATATAAAAAATAAACTAAATATACTAAATAAACCTAAACCTACCAGTTTACTTAATTAAAAAAATAGAAAAAAACCTTAAACACTAAATACTAATCCTTAAACCATAAACCCTAAACCTACAACCCTAAGCCCTAAACCCTAAAAATGTTAAACCCTAAAACCCTAAACTTTAAACCCTAAACCTTAAACCCTAAACGCTAAACCATAAACCCTAAACCTAAACCCTAAAGGCTAAACCCTAAACCCTAAACCCCAAACCCTAAACCTAAACATAAAGTAATTAAATAAATTAAAAAATAAACCTAAACCCTAAAACCTAATAAATCTAAATCATTGGAAAAGACCTTGATGGTAGGAACATAACCGGCCAACCAGATTTAGAGGTGAGGCCAAGCCGGAGTGCTATGGTGGTGGGGGCTCTGAGAGCCTGGTGGATATGGAGGTGGTGGTGGAGGAGGTGGTTAGAGAACGACGAGGTTATAGCGGTAGTAGAGCAGAGATCGGGGATATGATGGAGGATCCCGCTACTCGATAGGCGGGGGTTGTTCTAATGGGAACTAGAGAAACTAAAGAATAGCCGATCCTATCTAATACTTATGGAACTGTGTCTTTACAAGAGAATGGTTGTAGCTATCTGGGGTTTTGATTTGCACAATTCATGCACATTTTTTATCTATGTTATCACTCGTGTCTTAGAAAACTTGGTGTGTTACTTGGTTGATGAAATTACAAAGAAGAAATGTTGAATCTGAATTTGTTCTCTTTAAACAAAAAAAAAAAAAAAACAAAAATCCTAAACCTTAAACTAAAATCTTAACCCTAAACCTAAAACCTAAACCCTAAACCCTAGACCCTAACCCTATACCCTAAAAATAAGAAAATAAAAAATTCAAAACATTAAAAAAAAACCCTAACCCTAAACCCTTAACCCTAAACCCTAAACCCCAAACACTAAAACCCTAAACCATAAACCCAAAATCCAAAACCCTAAACCTTAAACCCAAACACTAAAAAAACTAAACACTAAAGCCTAACCAATAAACCCTAAATGCTAAAACCCAAAACCCTAAACCCTAAACACTAAACCCTAAACCCTAAACTAAAATATAAACCTAAAAATAAAATAAAATAAAACTCCACAAAATAAACTTAAACCTAGAACCTAAAACAAAACCTAAACTAAAATAAATAAACTAAACTAAACTAAAATAAAAAATAAACCTAAAGAAAAATAGAAATAAAATAAACTAAAATAAATAAAAAGAACCCTAAACTTATAACACTAAACCTACAACCCTAAACCCTAAACCTTAAACCTTAAACCCTAAACCCTATACCTTAAACCTTAAACTCTAAACCCTAAACCCTAAATCTTAAACCCTAACCCTAAACCCTAAACCCTAAAAGAATAAATCCTAAAACCCTAAACCTTAAACCCTAAACCCTCAATCCTAAACCCTAAACTCTAAACCCTAAACCCTTACCCTAAACCATAAATACGAAACCCTAAACATATACCTAAAGAAACTAAATAAACTAAAAAAATAAACCTAAACCCTAAAACCTAATAAACTTAAACTTAAACCTAAACCAAGAAGAACCTTGATGGCGTGAACATCACCACAACTAGTCTAGATCTAGCAATGGAAGTGAAGAGGGAGTTATTACAGGTGGTGGGGATCTGGATCTGCCGGTGGATATGGAGTGGTGGTGGAGGCTGGGAAGGAGGAGCTAGAGGAAATGATGGTGGCGGAGGGAGAGATTGAGGATATGATAGTGGGTCCCGCTACTCTAGAAGCTGGGGTGGTTCTGATTGAAACTAAAGAAACTGAGGAACGACCGATTTAATCTACTTCTCATGGAACTGTGACTTTATAGTAGAGACGATTCTAGTAATCTAGGGTTTTTAATTTTACTTTATGCGTGCTCATTTTGGATCTATGTCATCGCTTCTATCTTAAAATACATGGTGTGTTACCTGGTTGATCAAATCAAAAAGAAGAATTTGTTATCTGTTAAGAAAAAAAAATTAAAAACCTTAAACCCTAAACTAAAACTTAAACCCTAAACCCAAAACCTAAAACCTAAAACCTAAACCCTAAACCCTAAACCCTAAATTTAAACACTATAAATAAATAAATAAATAAAAAAATTATTACCCTGAACCCTAAACCATAAACCCTAATCCCTGAATCCTAAAACCTAAACCTAAACTAAATAAAATCTAAAAATAAAATAAATTAAAAAACCTAGAGCTAAATAAAATAAAAACCCAAACTAAAACCTAAACCTAAAAATAAAATAAAATAAAAAATACAAACTAAACTAAAATAAAATAAATAAAAACCTAAACTAAACTAAAAAATAAAATAAAACTATAAATAAAAAATATAAATAAAAAAACTAAATGAAAAATAAAAATAAAATAAACCTAAATAAAATAAAACAAAAACTAAATAAAAACCTAAATCAAAAAAATTAACCTAACAATAAATAAAAAATAAAACCTAAACCTAACACTAAAAAAAGCTTAAATCTAAAATAAACAAAATAAAATAAACCTAAACCTAATCTAAAATAAACTAAACTAAAATAAATAAAACCTAAACCTAAACCCAAAATAAACTAAACCTAAACCCTAAACAAAATAAAATAAAATAAACTAAAAATAAACCTAAACCTAAACTAAAAATAAAAACCTAAAAATAAACAAAAAATAAAAACCGAAAACTTAAACCTAAAAAAATAAAATAAAAACCTAAACCTAAACAACAAAATAAAAAATAAAACCTAAACCTAAAAAATCAAATAAAAATAAAACTAAACTAAAAAATAAACATAAACCTAAACCTAAACCAAAAAAATAAAATAAAATAAATAACTTAATATAAAATAAATAAACCTAAAATAAATAAATAATACTAAATAAAAATAAAAAGTTAACCTAAATAAAAATAAAAAATAAAAAAAACTAAAATAAATATAAAATAAACTAAATAAGCCTAAACTATTGGTTTACTTAATTTTTTTAAAAAACTTAAACCCTAAACTCTAAAAATAACCCTTAACCCTAAACCCTAAACCCTGAAAACCCTAAACCCCAAAGCCTAAAGCTAAAACCCTAAACTAACCTTAAACCTTAAGCTAACCCTAAATACTAAACCCTAAACCTAAAAACCCTAAACCCTAAAGCCTAAAAACTAAACCATAAACCCTAAACCGTAACCTTAAACCCGAAACTCAAAACCCTAAACCTTAATCCTAAACCCTAAACCCTAAACCCTAAAAATTTAAAAACCTAAACATAAACTAAATAAAACCTAAAAATAAAATTAATAAAAAAAACCTAAACCTGAATAAAATAGAAAAATAAAATAAAGTAAAAAACAAAACTAAAACCTAAATCTAAACCTAAAAATAAAATAAAATAAACTAATAAATATAAACTAAAATAAAATAAATAAAAACCTAAACTAAACTAAAAAAAATTAAACAAAACTAAGAATAAAAGACCTAAGGAAAGTAAAATAAAATAAAAACTAAATAAAAAGCTAAACCTAAAATATAAAACTTAAAATAAGACCTAAAAATAAATAAAAAATAAAACCTAAATCCTAAAGCAAAAAAATAAAATCCTAAACATAAAATAAAAACAAAATAAACAAAATAAAATAAACATAAACCTAAACTAAAATAAACTAAACTAAAATAAATAAAACCTATACCTAAACTTAAGCTAAATAAAATAAAATAAACTAAAAATAAACCTAAACTTAAACAAAAAAATAAAACCAATAATGTAAACCTAAAAAAGTAAAATAAAAACCTAAACCTAAACCTTAAAGTAAAAAAATAAAACCTAAACCTAAAAATTAAAATTAAAATAAAACTCAGCTAAAAAATAAACCTAAACCTAAACCAAAACCTAAAAAATAAACTAAAATAAAAAACCTAAACTAAAATAAGTAAACCTAAAATAAATAAACTAAAATAAATAAAAAATAAACTTAAGTAAAAATAAATAAATAAATAAACTAAAATAAATAAATAAAACAAAATAAACCTAAACCTATTATTTAATTTTTAAAAAAGACCCTAAACCCTAAATCCTAAACCCTAAACCTTAAAACTAACCCTAAACCTACAACCCTAAACCCTAAATCCTAAACCCTAAACTAACCATAAACTGTAAACCCTAAACCTTAAACCCTAAACCTAACAACTATAACCTAAAGCTAAAACCTAAGCTAAACTATAAACTATAAACCAAATGAACCCTAAAATATAAACCTAAACCTATACCTAAAGCCTAAACTCATCCCAATCCTAAACCCTAAACAAACCAATCCTGTTACTAAATCTAAACTCAAACCTAAACTCTAATTAAAACTAAAAGCTGTTAAACACTAAACTCCTAAACTTAAACCCTAAGCAAATTTTAAACCCTAAATCATAAACTTAAACCCTAAACCTAAACCTTAAACCTAAACCCCTAATCTAAATCTTAAACTCTAAAACCTTAAACCCTAAAACCTAAACCCTAAACCATAATAACTAAACCCTAAACCCTAAACCCTAAACCCTATACCCTAGACCTTAAACCACAAAACCTAAACCCTAAACCCTAAACCCTCAACTAGTCCTAAACCCTAAACCCTAAACCCTAAGAAGCTAAATACCAAAACTGAAACTAAATAAAACTTAGAAATAAAATAAATAAACAAACTTAAACTAAAAAAAATAAAATAAAAATAAAATAAAAACCTAAACTAAAACAAAAATATAAACCTAAAATGTAAATAAAATAAAAACAAAAAACTAAACTAAAATAAAATAAATAAAAACCTAAACTAAACTAAAAAATAAAAAACCTAAATAAAATAAAAACTAAACTCAAAATAAAAATAAAATAAAATACAAACTAAATAAAAACCTAAACCTAAAAAATAAACCAAAAAAAACCATAAATATAAAGAAAGAATAAAACCTAAACCCTAAACTAAAAAAAAAACATAAACTAAAAAAAAAACCTAAGCCTAAACTAAAATAAACTAAACTAAAATAAATAAAACCTAAACCTAAACCTAAAATAAACTAAACCTAAACCCTAAATAAAATAAAATAATCTAAAAATGAACATAACCTAAACTAAAAAATAAAACCTAAAAGTTAACCTAAAATCAAAACCTAAAACCTGAACCTAAAAAAATAAAATAAAAACCTAAACCTAATCCTAAAATAAAAAATTTAACCTAAACCTTAAAAATAAAAAATAAAAAAAATATAAACTAAAATAATTAAACCTAAAATAAATAAAGTAAACTACTACTACAATAACAACAACAAGAACAAGCCATTATCCCACTAAGTGGGGTTAGCTACAAGAATCCTTCTTCTCCATTATGTCTTATTATGTGTCAAATTCTCATTCAATTCAGGTATACTAAGGTTATTTTTTATACATCTTAACCATGTATTTCTAGGTCTACCTCTACCTTTCTTAACATAAGGAAAATCTATGCATCTACTCTCCTAACTCGGTCATTGGACGGCCAAAGCTTTATGTGGCCAAACCATCTAAGGCCACTCTCTCTAATTTTATCTACCACTGGAGCTACTCCAACTTTTTCCTAAACATACACATTTTGCATTTTATCTCTAGGAGTAATGCCACTATCCACCTGAGCATCCTCTTCTCTGCAACACCTAACTTAGTCTGATGCTTCTCTTGTATTGGCCAACATTTAGCACCATAAATCATTGCAGGTCTTACCACCATCTTATCAAATTTTTCCTTAAGTTTAAGCAATGCTTTTCTATCACACAATAGGCCATGTGCATTCCTACACTTCAACCATCCAACTTGAATTCTACTAATAACATCTTCATCTATTTCACCATCATTTTGAACAATAGAGTCTAAATATCTGAACCGCTCACTCTTTTTAATGACTTGTTCACCTAAAGTCACAACACTACCACTATAACTTCTATAACTAAAATTACACACCATAAATAAAATAAATTGAATAAAAATAAAAATAAACCTAAATAAAAGTAAAAAAATAAAATAAACTAAAATAAATAAAAAATAAACTAAATAAATCTAAACTTACTAGTTTACTTAATTTTAAAAATAAAAAAATTTAAAATTAAAAAATTAAAAAAAACCCTAACCCTAAACCCTAAAACTAACCCTAAACATTAAACCCTAAGCCCTAAACCCTAAACCCTAAACTCTAAACCCTAACCCCTAAACCTTAAAACCTATAACCCTAAACCCTAAACCCTAAACACTAAACACTAAACCCTAAACCCTAAAAACTTAAAAACCTAAATCTAAGCTAAATAAAACCTAAAAATAAAATAAATAAAAAACATAAACCTCAAAAAAATAATAAAATAAAATAAAATAAAACCCTAAACAAAAACCTAAACATAAACATAAACCTAAACATTAAAATAAAATAAAATAAAAAATAAAAATGAAACTAAAATAAAATAAATAATAACCTAAACTAAACTAAAAAATAAAATAAACCTAAAAAACCTAAATATAATAAAAACTAAAGGTAAAATAAAAATAAAATAAACTTAAAATAAAATAAAATAAAAACCTAAGCCTAAAAAATAAACCTAAAAATGAATAAAAAACAAAACCTAAACCTAACTAAAAAAAGTCCTAAACCTAAAATAAACTATACTTAAACTCTAAACTAAATAAATAAAAAATAAAAAATAAACCTAAACCTAAACTAAAAAATAAAACCTAAAATAAAAACCTAAAACTTAAACCTAAAAAATAAAATAAAAACCTAAACATAAACCTAAAAACAAAAATAAAACCTAAACCTAAAAAATGAAATAAAAATAAAACTAAACTAAAAATAAACCTAAACCTAAAAGATAAACTAAAATAAAAAATTGAAACTAAAATTAATAAACTTAAAATAAATAAACAAACTAAATAAAAATAAAAAACTAGCCTAAATAAAAATAAAAAATAAAATAAAATAAAATAAATAAAAATAAAAAATAAACTAAATAAACCTAAACCTATCGATTTACTAAATTAAAAAAAAGCTTAAACCCTAAACCCTAAACCTAAATCCTAAACACTAAACCCTAAAACTAACCTTAAACCTAAACCTGCAACCCTATACCCTAAACCCTAAACCCTAACCCTAACCCTAAACATTAAACCCTAAAAACCCTAACCCCGAATGCCTAAACTTTAAACCCTAATCCCTAACCCTAAATTAACCCTAATCTTTAAGATAACCCTAAACCCTAATCCCTAAAAACCCTAAATCCTAAGCCTAAACACTAAACCCTAAACCCTAAACCCTAAACCCTAAACCCTAACCCTAAACCCTAAACCCTAAATCCTAAAACCCTAAACCCTCAATCCCTAAACCCTAAAACCAAAACCATAAACTTTAAACCCTAAACCCTAAAAACCTAAAAACCTAAATCTAAAGTAAATAATATCTAAAAATAAAATAAATATAAAAACCTAAACCTAAATAAAATAAAGAAATTAAATATAATAAAACATAAACTAAAACCTAAACCTAAACCTAAAAATAAAATAAATAAAATAAAAATATACTAAAATAAAATAAATAAAAATCTCGACTAACCTAAAAATTAAAATAAAGCTATGAATGAAAAACCTAAATAAAGAAAAAACTAAACATAAAATAAAAATGAAATAAAATCAAAACTAAATAAAAATGTAAACCTAAAAAATAAACTTTAAAGTAAAACCTAAAAATAAATAAAAAATAAAACCCAAACCCAAAACTAAAAATAAAAACTTAACCTAAAATAAAAATAAAATTAACAAAATAAAATAAACCTAAACTTAAATTAAAATAAATAAAACTTAAACCTAAACCCTAAACTAATTAAAATAAAATTAACTTAAAATAAACATAAACCTAACATAAAAAATATAACCTAAAAATAATCCTAAAATAAAAACCTTAAACTTACACCTAAAAAATAAAATAAAAACCTAAACCTAAAACTAAAAAATAAATCCTAAACCTAAAAAATAAAATTAAAATAAAACAAAACAAAAATAAAATAAACATAAACCTAAACCTAAACCTAAAAAATATACGAAAATTAAAAACCTAAACTAAAATCAATAAATTAAACCCAATAAAATAAAAAAAACCTAAATAAAAATAAAAAAATAAACTAAAATAAATAAATAATAAACTAAATAAAAAAATAAACTAAATAAACCTAAACATATCAGTTTACTTAATTTTTTTAAGAAAATCTACAACCCTAAACCCTAAAACTAACCCTAAACCCTAAACCCTAATCTTAAACCCTAAACCATAAAAGCATAAGCCCTAAAACCATAAACCCTAAATCATAAAGCCTACACCTTAGACCTTAAACCCTAAACCTTAAACCCGAAACCCTAAATCGAAACTAGAAGTAACTAAATAAATTTAAAAATAAACTTAAACCTTAAAACCTAATAAACGTAAATTGAAACCCTAATAATGGGCATAACCTTGATGGTAGGAACATCACCGTCAACCGTGATCCCTAGATCCAAGGTGGAGGTGAAGGTGAAGGCGATGGTTATCATAGTGGTGGTGGGGCTCTGAGGTGCCGGATATGGATGGGTGGTCGAGCAAAGGGTGGTTATGGAGGCTGGAGGAGCATGGAGGTTGTAAACCGTGCAGATAAAGTGAGATCGGGATATGATTGTAAATCTCGCTACTCAAGAAGCTGGGATTTTTCTGATGGGAACTAGAGAAATTGAGGAATGACTGATCCGACTCCGCTTATGGAACTCTTTACAAGAGATAGTTCTCTTATCTAGGGTTTTGATTTCCTATATGCATGCTCATTTTTATCTATGTCATCACTTGTCTTAAAAAACTTGGTGTGTTACTTGATGAAATAAAAAATGAAGAAATAATATGAATCTCCTAAAACCAAAACCTAAACCCTAAACTAAAAGTTGAACCCTAGATCTAAAACCTAAACTCTAAACCCTAAACCCTAAAACCTAAAAACCATAAATCCTAAACACTAAACCTAAACCCTAAAATCCTAAACCCTAAGCCCTATACCCTAAACCCCTAAACCCAAACCCTAAACCTAAACCTACTAAACCTTTTGAAAACCTAAACATAAACTAAGTAACCAAAAATAAATAAATAAAAACTAAAATAAAATAATAAACCTAAACCTAAACATAAAGCTAAACATAAACCTGAAAAAAAATAAAATAAAAAATTAAAAAAAAGAAAATCAAATAAATAAAAACATAAACTATACTAAAAAATAAAAAACTTAAATAAAATAAAAACTAAACCTAAAATAAAAAATAAAATAAATATAAATTAAAATAAAAAATAAATAAATAAAAACCTAAACCTAAAAATAAACCTAATAATAAAACATAAAAATAAATAAATAATAAAACCTAAACCCTAAACTAAAAAAAACATAAGCCTAAATTAAAATAAAATAAACCTAAACCAAAACTAAAATAAACTAAACAAAAATAAATAAAACCTAAACCTAAAAAAACTAAACCTAAACCTAAACCTAAACATTAAATAAAATAAAATAAAATAAAAATTAACCTAAAACTAAACTAAAAAATAAAAACTAAAAATAAATCAAAAATAGAAACCTAAAAGAAAAACTTAAAAAAATAAAAAATAAAAACTTAAACCTAAACCTCAAAATAAAAAAAATAATCCTAAAAAATAAAATTAAAATAAAACTAAACTAAAAAATAAACCTAAACCTAAACGTAAACCTAAAAAATAAACTAAAATAAAAAAACTAAACTAAAACAAATAAACCTGAAATAAATAACTAAGCTAATAAAATGTAAAATAAACCTAAATAAAAATAAAGAGTAAAATAAACTAAAATAAATAAATAAAAACTAAATAAACTAAATAACCCTTAACCTACTAGTTTACTTTAATTTTAAAAAAATTATTAATAAAAAATAAAATAAAAAAATCCTACCCCTAAACCCTAATGCTCGAACCCTAAACCTACAACCCTAAACCTTAAACCTAAACATTAAAACCCAAAACCCTAAATCATAAACCTTAAAACCTAAACCTTAAAAAAATCCTAAACCCTAATCTAACCATAAACCCTAAACCTTAAACCCTAAACCCTAAATTTAAATCCTAAACCTAAACAGTAAACCCTAAAACCTTCAACCCTAAACCTTAAACTCTAAACCCCAAAACCTCAAACATTAAACCCTGAACTCTAAAAACTAAAGAACCTAAACTTAAACTAAATAAAACCTAAAAATAAAATAAATGAAAAATCTAAACCTAAATATAATAAAAAAATAAAAAAACAAAAACCTAAACTAAAATCTAAACCAACACCTAAACCTAACCTAAACATAAAAATAAAATATAATAAAAATAAAAACTAAACTAAAAAAAACTAAACAAAATTAAAAAATAAAATAACCCAAAATATAAAATACCTAAATAAAATAAAAACTAAACATAAAATAAAATGAAATAAACCAAAAAAAAATACAAAAACTAAAAAAAGAGCTAAACCTAAAAAAAAAACATAAAAAATAAAAAATAAAACCTTAACCTTAAACTAAAAAAAAATTGAAACCTAAAAAAGGAAAAAAAACCTAAATCTAAACTAAAATAAATTAAACTAAAATAAATAAAACCTAAAGCCAAAATAAACTAATCCTAAACCCTAAACTAAATATAATAAAATAAATTAAAAATAAACCTAAACCTCAACTAAAAAATAAAACCCTAAAATAAACCAAACATAAAAATTTAAATTTAAGCTTAAGCCTAAAAATATAAAATAAAACCTAAACCTAAAAAATAAAATAAAAATAAAACCAAATTGAAAAATAAACTTAAACATAAACCTAAACCTAAAAAATAAACCAAAATAAAAAACTAAAAGTAAAATTAATAAACTAAACTAAATAAAAATAAAAAATTAACCTAAATAAAAAATAAACTAAATATACTAAACCTACCAGTTTACTTAATTTAAAAAAAAAAAAAGAAACACTAAACCCTAAACCCTTAACCCTCAACCCTAAACTAAACTCAACCCTATAAACCTAAACCTAAAACAAACCCTAAACACTAAACCTAAACCTTATCCTAACACTGCTCTAAACCTTAAAACCATACCCTAAACCCTAAACTTAAACCCTAACCTAAACTAACCTAAACCATAAACCTAAGCTAAACTATAAACCCTAAACTAACCCTAAACCCTAAAATGCTAAACCCTAAACTAAACCTAAATCATAACCCTAAATCCTAAACCTTAAACCTAACCCTAAACTAAAACTCAACCTAAACCCTAAACCACAAAACCCTAAACCAAAACCTAAACCATAAACCCTAAAGCCTAAACCTAAACCTAAACTTTAACCTAAACCAAAAAAACCTAAAAAACCTAAACCTAAACTAAATGAAAAATAAATTAAATAAAAAAAACCTAAATAAATAAAATAAAATAAAATAAAATAATAACCTAAACTAAAACCTAAAACCAAACCTAAATAGAAACCTAAGAATAAAAAACCTAAATAAAATAATAACTAAAAATAAAATAAACCTAAAAGAACATAAAGACTAAATAAAAACCTAAAAATAAATAAAAAATAAAATGTAAATCCTAAACTAAAAAAAACCTTAAACCTAAAATAAAAATAAAATAAAATAAACCTTAACCTAAATAAAAATAAACTAAACCAAAATAAATAAAACCTTAACCAAAACCTAAAATAAACTAAATTTAATCCTAAAACTAAACTAAATAAAATAAAATAAACTTAAATACATAAACCTAAACTAAAAATAAAATCTAAAAATAAACCTAAAATAAAAAACTTAAACCTAAATTTCAAAAAATAAAATAAAAACCTAAACCTAAACCTAAAATAATAAAATAAAACATAAACCATCTAAAGAAAATAAAAATAAAACTCAACTAAAAAATAAACCTAAACCTAAAAAATAAACTAAATTAAAAAACCAAATCTAAAATAAATAAAGTAAACTAAATAAAAATAAAAAATAAACCTAAATTAAAGAAAAAAATAAAAAACTAAATAAATAAAAAATAAACTAAATAAACATAAACCTATCGGGTTACCTAATTAAAAAAACAAAATGAAACCCTAAACCCTAAACCCTAAATCCTAAACCCTAACCCTAAACCTTAAATCTCTAAACCTTAAACCCTAAACTAACCCTAAACCCTAAACCCTAAATGAACCTTAAACCATAAACCCTAAACCCCCAAAACTCTAAACCCTAAAACCTAAACATTATACCCTAAACCTCAATCCATAACCCTAAACCCTCAAACGTTATATCGTAAAACCCTAAACCATAAACTCTAAACCCTAAACTCTCAACCCAAAACCCTAAACCCTAAACACCTAAAAACCTAAACCTAAATAGAGTGAAACCTATAAATAAAATAAATAAATAAACTTAAACCTAAATAAAATACAAAAATAAAAGAAAAACTATAAATAAAACTTAAATCTAAACATAAAAATATAATTAAATTAAAATAAAATAAAATAAAAAATAAAATAAACCTAAAATAAATAAAAATAAACTAAACTAAAAAAATAAAATAAACCTAAATAAAAAACCTAAATAAAAGAAAACTAAAAATAAAATAAACATAAAATAAAATAAAATAAAAACTAAATATAAACCTAGACCTAAAAAAGAAACCTAAAAATAAATAAAAAAATAAAACCTTATCGTAAACAAAAAAAACATAATCTTAAAATAAAATCAAAATAAACAAAATAAAATAAACATAAAACTAAAACTAAATAAAATAAACTAAAATAAATAAAACCTAAACCTAAACCTAAAATTAATTAAACCTAAACCTAAACCTAAACTAAATAGAATAAAATAAGCTTAAAATAAATCCAGACCTTAATTAAAAAATATAACCTAAAAATAAAACTAAAATAAAAACCTAAAACCTAAACCTAAAAAAATAAAATAAAAAGCTAAACCTAAAAATAAAAATAAACCTAAATAAAAAGAAAAAGATAAAATAAACTAAATAAATAAAAAATAAACTAAATAAACATAAACCCACCAGGTTACTTAATTTAAAAAATAAAACAAAACTCTAAACCCTAAACCCTAAACTAACCCTAAAACCTAAACCTTAAACCATAAACCCTAAACCCTAAACCATAAACCCTAACCCTAACCATAACCCTAAACCCTAAATCTCTAAACCTTAAACCCTAAACTAACCCTAAACCCTAAACCCTAAACCCTAAATGATCCTTAAACCATAAACCCTAAACCCTCAAAACCCTAAACCCTAAAACATAAACATTATACACTAAACCTCAAACCATAACCCTAAACCCAACCTCAAACTTAACCTAAACCCTAAACCACAAAACTAAACCTAAACCAACCCAAAACCCTAAACCCTAAAAAAAAAACCTAAAACTTAAACCTAAACAAAAACCTATAAAAATTAAATAAAAACCTAAACTAAATAAAATACAAAAAAATATAAATAAAACTTAAATTTAAACCTAAAAAATATAATTAAATTAAAAATAAAAATAAAATAAAAAATGAAAATAAACTTAAATTAAATAAATAAAATTTAAACTAAACTAAAAAATAAAATAAACCTAAGAATAAAAACCTAAATAAAAGAAAAACTAAAAATAAAATAAACATAAAATTAAATAAAATAAAAACTAAATAAAAACCTAGACCTAAAAAATAAAACTAAAATAAATAATAAATAAAACCTTATCGTAAACAAAAAACCTAATCTTAAAATAAAATCAAAATAAACAAAATAAAATAAACCTAAACCTAAAACTAAATAAAATAAATTAAAATAAATAAAACCTAAACCTAAACCTAAAATTAATTAAACCTAAACTTAAACCTAAACTAAATAGAATAAAATAAACTTAAAATAAACCCACACCTAAATTAAAAAATAAAACCTAAAAATAAACCTAAAATAAAAACCTAAAACCTAAGCCTAAAAAAATAAAATAAAAAGCTAAACCTAAAAAATAAACCTAAATAATAAAATAAAAATAAACTAATTAAAAATAAACCTAAACCTAAATAATAAACTAAAATAAAAAACCTAAAATAAAATAAATAAACCTAAAATAAATAAACTAAACTAAATTAAAATAAAAAATATACCTAAATAATAATAAAAAAATAAAAGAAACTCAAATAAATAAATAAAACTAAATAAACTTAAACCCTAAACCCTAAATACTTAATTTCAAAACCCTAAACTATATACCCTAAAACATAAAATTAAACTAAGCCTTAAAACAACCCTAAACCTAAACTAAAACCTAAGCTACCTAAACCCTAAACCATAAATCCTAAAACCCTAAACTCTAAACCCTAAATTGTAAACCCTAAATCTTAAACCCTAAACCATAAACACTAAACTCTAAAACCATAAACCCTAAATCGTAAAATCGTAAACCCTAAACCCTAAACCTAAGCCAGACCCTAAAACCAACAACCCAAAACCCTAAACTCCAAATCATAACCTTTAAACTAACCCTAAACTCTAAACCCTAAATTAACCCTAAAACCTAAGAATGGGTAGAACCTTGATGCCATGAAAATCACCGTCAATTATGCTAAGTCTAAATGAAATGGATTAAGGTGGAGGTGACATTATGGTGGTGATTTGAAGAGGTGGATATGGAGGTGGTGGTCAGAGTAGTGGTGGTTATGGAGATACAACCATGGTGGTGGTGGAAGGAGAGATCAAGGATATGATGGCAGATCCCACTACTCAAGAGGTGGGGGTGGTTCTGATGAGAACTAGAGAAATTGAAGAATGACTAATCCGATCTGCTTCATATGGTACTATGTATTTACATTATAGACGATTCTACTTATCTAAGGTTTTTGATTTGCTCAATGGGTGCTCATTTTTTTATTTATGTCATTGCTTGTGTCTTAGAAAACTTCGGGTGGTACTTGGTTGATGAAATAAAAAAGAAGAAATATTGAATCTGAATTTGTTCTCTGTTAAAAAAAACCTTAAACCCAAAACCCTAACCTAAAACTTAAACCCTAAACCTAAACTTTAAACTGTAAACCCTAAACCCTAAAAATAAAACCCTAAACCCTAAATAGTAATCCCTAAACCCTAAACCTTAAACTCTAAAACTTAAACCATAAAACCTTAAACACTAAACCTAAACCATAAAATGATAAACCATAATCCTTAAAACCTATAACCCTAAACCCTAAACACCAAACCCTAAATCGTAAACCCTAAATCCTAAACTGATCATAAACCCTAAACCCTAAACTAACCCTAAACCCTAAAGCCAAAATAAATCCTAAACCCTAAACCCTAAACCTTGAATAAAGAGATATCATTATGATTAGATCTAAAGGATGACCTAATCCTAACATATTTATGTTAGCTAAATAAAATTTCTTCAAGAGACTTTCCCTTGACTATTAGAGATTTGAATACCCTAAACCCTAACCCTAAATCATATTATAATACCATATATTATATTACAATATAGCATCATATATTTGAGCATGTGGTGATGTGTTTTTGGATGTTGTAAGATGTTTTGAAATGTTCTAGTATATTATGGTGTTGTACCCTATAGTCTATATTAATATAAATCATAAAAAATATTAATTTAATTAATTAAATGATGAAATTTGTTAAATTTGAACTGGGAATTATGTTGTAGTGTGCAGATACCACTTGTAGTCTAAAAGTAAGATTTTATGTTCAAAATAAATATTATATGTTGTAGCAAAGTATAACATCATATATCATAATATAGTATTCTATTATATTTTATAATCATGCAGTTGAGCCTACACTAGCATTATTTATAAAAATGTTGATTTAGACTTTAAAATGGTGGAATTTGGGAAAATTCATAGTAGGTAGAGCTTAGCATCATAATGTATTATTTCAAATTAAAATATGTAAGTGATACAACTAAAATATATAGTTTTTATTATTTAGACTAACTTTATAATTTTTTATCTTAAGCAATCCCTTGTGATGTGATATGTAATATAATATAATATAATATGCTATAGTGTATTACAATATAGGATGCCATAACATAGATCGATTATGGATACCACATTGTGTACCAAGATTTGTTGTTTAGCATAATTTAGTTTGTTATAGAGATGTAGTAGAGTTTGAACTATAATTCATAAAAATATTGATATGTAGGTCGAGATGATGGCATTTGGCCAAATTTTAGGTGTTTTTGTGGAACATCATTGTATGCGTTATTTAATCAAAATAATGGAATTTTGCATCCAAAATAAATGTTCAATTTTCAACCAAATTTTATAATTTTTTTGCTTAAAGTGATTCATTTTAAGGTCTAACTAAGATAATATATTATATGAAAGCATATTAAAATATAATGTACATAATAATATAACTTCACATATATGAATGGGTGGTGTGTTACTAAATGTTATTATACATTTTAGTATATTTTACTTATTATAATACATTAGGTCAAAACTCACAAAAATGTTAATTTGAAGGTTGAACAAATACATTATCTTTTCATTCAAGTATTAAAGGAGAAGAAAGAATTTTTGATTAGAATTCCAGTTAAGGACATAGAGGATATCTGCTAGGGGACCATGCATTGGCATGACATGTGAGGGGTCTATGACTAGGGCATAGAAGAAGAAAATCTGTTGAGGATCAGGTTTGAATTTGATTTGATTATATTATTTGTGGAAAAAAGATCCATCGGAGATAAGAATCTATAATCCATCTAGGATTAAGATCAAATCAACTATAATTTGTTTTTTTAATTGATGTGGAGGCATATTTGCTAGAGATATGGGCTCGAGTCCATTGGGGACTATGAACCTTCCACTAGAAGCAAGGTTAGCTATCCACTAAAGATTGGGATTTGAGTTTGAATTCATAGATTTTTTGGAGATGTATCTCGAATAAGAGTTTGGTAGATTTCTGATTTAGACTCTACTGGGAGTTAGTTTAATTCTACCAATGAGGTTATTTTGAATTTAATTTATTTGTTTGACTTATTTATAACTAATTTGGGGCTCCACTAAGGAGAAGGGTGTGATTTAACTACACTGGAGAAAATCATATTGGGTTTAATTTAATCTGAGTTAATGTATAGACCCACTAAGAAGGGGCTATATTATCCTTGACCTACCTCAGGTTTACAAATCCAAAATGGATAGTCATCTGTGGTTGAGCTAATCAACCTTAGGGGTTGCCTTTGGTGTGTAACGTGCTTGGGGAAGAAGTCCTAACAAGCTTACATCTTCCAAAGCAAGGAACAACATGACCTGGATGCACAAATAAATCTAATTGACCTATGGTGACTCAGTGAATGCCATGGGGACTTTATCAACTAAAAGTATGATTAATTTTATCTTAATTTCATGTGATTTGATATGTTTTGTTAGGTTTAGTTTTATTTTCAATTGAGGGCCTAACCTCAAGTTGTTAAAATTTGATCTAATCAATACAAACCATGTCTGTGATGGACCCATGAGAAGCTATATTAAATTTATCTTATCTCGCATTTACAAATCCAAAGGGATAGTCTACTAGATGTGAGAGATAGCCAACCTAAATGGTTATTCTTGTGCAATCAACAAGGAAGAAGAGTAGACATACACACCGAGTTGGAGTTCTATATGTGGTGTAGGCCCTCAAGGTTTCAACTAACTACTCATGCCACTATCATTTATTATTGTCGAGTGTCTTCTTTAGTATTTGGATGGGAGTTTTGTTGAAGGCTTCCACTAAGCTATTTTCCCTTGGGTAGTTGATGGTAGAATATCTCCAATCTATGTTATGCCTCCGGGAAAAGTAAGTGATCTCAGTGCTCTTGAATGCAGTACCATTATCAGATATATTTCATCGAGGCACTCTGAACCTATATATGATATGGTTCCTAAAAAATTAGAGCACATGCTGAGCTATGAACTCTCTAAGTAGAATCATCTTCACCCATTTGGGAAAGTAGTCAAGTAGCTAAGATGAACTGATGACCCTTGGATGAATAAGGATCAATCAAACCCACTATGTCAGTACCCCAACACTTAAATGACCATGAGGCTAATGTATGATGTAGAATGCTGGGTGGTTGGTTTAGGAAGATATTGTGTATTTGACATTGGTGGCATCGCCTAGCCGTATCCATGCAATCTTGACATCGATGGCTAGTAGTATCTCTGATCAGCTTTCATCTTCACCAGATTGGTTGGCTCCACATAATCCTGATTGTACCTCGACCACAATCTTATGGACTTTGTGCTTTTCTAAATAACATAACCACGTATGATTGAAAGACAGCCGGTATAAGACACCATCCATAGGAGTGTAGGAAAGTGCTCTCTACTTCATCTGATGGGCTTGGGACTTCTTTTGAAGTAGTTTACCTTTATTTAGGTAATCCATGAATGGTTGCCTCTAATCTAACTCATCATCCTTCTTAGCAATGGCAACCTCCCCTTCAAGAGAGTACTTTTTGATGAGTTCAATTTCAATACGGGATAATACTTGTCTATTTTGGACTTTTATTGATATGGACTCATCCTCCGGACATGCCAACTCCTTAGCAAGCTTGGCTAAAGAATACGCTATGATATTCTCTCCTCAAGGAATCTTAAAAATGGTAACCTCTAGGATTTGGGCCAATAAGTCCATGGTGTACTTCTGGTAGTGATGGAGCTTGGGCTTTATAACCTTATAGTACCCAGTGATTTTGTAGATATCTAGCTGAGAATCCCCGATAATGTTGATGTTCTTGATGCTTAGATTAATGGCTAACTCTGGACCGACAATCAGAGCCTCATATTCAGCTTTATTATTGGTGGAAGGATTGGATGGATGATATGAGAATCTCATCACATCGCAGTCCGGAGTTAAGAGAATTAATTCTACCCCTGCCTTTCCTGGAATAGTAGATTCTGGTTCTCCTCCTTTTTGAGAGAAAGTCACAACATCAGAGTACATCTCCTAGTGGTGAATGCTAGTATCCCTTAAGTTCATGATTTGTTCATCGAGCAAATCATCACTAAGCGAAGAGTCAGCAGGAAGTGGGTGTGCTGCTAAGAAATCCACTAGCTATTATCCTTTCACTGCATGGAGGGGTACAAAGGTAATGTCAAACTGTGAGACGATCATGGATCGTCAAGCCAACCATCCTGATAATGTTGGTCATGTCGTGAGATACTGTAGTAGATTGATGATAGATATTAAGTTCACCTTATGAGGAACCATGTAGTGTTGTAGCTTTAGGGATGGAAAGATTAAAGTTAAGCAATGCTTCTTAATGGGTGGATAATTAGCCAGATTAGAATAGTGAGTAGAGTTCATTTTCCTTCCATTCATCATTGGCTTGGGCCAACAAAGCACCAAGGGAGTCATCTAAAATAACAATGTAAAGTATGATCGGCATACCTGGGATAGGGGTTGCTAAAACTGACGACATGATCAAGTAATTCTTGATGTCTTCGAAGGAATGCTCACATTTATCATCCCACTTAAACTTGGCATCCTTCTTGACAAGTTCTCAGAATGGTTGACATTTTCTCGATAGGTAGGATATAATGCATCGGAGATGCCTACCGCCCTTAGAATGATCTGAGTTCAGTTAGAATTTTAGAGGGTGGAATTTCTAATATTTCCTTGGTATTTTATGGATTGATTTCAATTCCCTAGTGTCGGATAACAAACCGGAATTCCCTGAAGCTACTCGATACTCTGGGGTTCATTTTGAGGTTAAATTATCTTAATTGCTCAAAAAAACTACTCTCAAGTCAAAGAGATGGTCTTCCTTTTCTACTTTTGAGATCATCGACATAACACTCAACGATGATGAATGAGTTCATCAACATTCAAGTCATAGCCGATATGTAGAAAGATCATTTTTAAGGTCGAAAGGCATGACCATATAGCAATAGATTTTAATCGATATTAGAAGTGTGTTTCATTCATCTTGCCATCTTTATTTGATTATATCCAGATGAGCCATCCATTAAAGAGAAGACTGCATGAGATGAGGTAATGTCCACCATTAGCTCTAGGAATGGTAGTGGAAATTCATCTTCTGGACATGCCTTATTTAAATCTCTAAAATTGATGCATATGTGAATTTGGTCATTATTTTTCTTAACAGGGATGATGTTGGCTAACAAGGTAAGGTATTTTTCTTCTCGAATGAAGCCAACATCAATTAGTTTCTTGACTTCATAAATGACCTATTACTCTATGTCTAATCGTATTAGGAGCTTTTTTATAGCAAGGTAGGCTCTATCACTAGTTTATGGACCACTACATCAGGAGCCAATCCAGGCATCTCTTCATAACTCCATGCAAAGCAGTTCTTAAACTTAGTTAATGGCCTAACTAAGTCATTGGTTTCAATTTCATTCAACAAAGAACTGATGTATGTCGAGCGTGGATCTTCTTTAGCTCCTAAGTTGATTTCTTTGAGCTCATCGATGGTTGACTTGATATCATCTTCAAACTATAGCAGGGCATCTTTGACTTCAAAATCATCTAGATTATCTAAGTTTTTTAAACACAGCCTCATATGAGTTAATGTGATTTGAAAACTTATCAGATTCCAAATGATTGGTAATGACTAAGCAGTAATCAGCATCATCGATTGGATCCACTGTACCGAATCCTTGTCCCGATCTTGATTGAGAGCTTTTCCATTTGTTCTTCCATATTGTTTCAAAGTAGTTTGACCTAACCTTTGACCAACTATATGAAATTAAACCTTTCTTTGATAAATTATGAACACAAGGCAACTACCAACCAAAAGGTAATTCTTTTAAATCTTCATATGAATCATCCCCAAGTTTTAGATCAACTTCTTAACTAGAGGATGATGCTCTTAGAAAGAACCTTTGAGTCATTGCACTTGTGGATGACTTAGGGACTTCTTTAAGTACCAAACCCTTAGCTTTTTGAGAGGAAAGTGGGGTTAGAGCTAAGGTTCCCAACTGATACCTAACTATTTCATATATAGACTTGGATACAATTATGTTTTACTTTGGAGCCTGATCTTCATCACTATCTGGATCAAGTGTCACCTCCAATGGAACCTACTACTGAGAAGAGCTGTCTTGTTTGGCAACCATATAAGCCTCATCCTATGAACTAGATTCTAAGTCTATATGGATAGCAGGTGTACTCCTGGTAGCTGAGACATATCTTCTATTAGGTGGCCAATAAGAAGGTTTTCCCTGGAATGAATCCGAATGCCTCTTCCTCCGTGGAGGTGGTCATCCTACCCATATGTTCAAATGGAGTAACGAACTGTGGGTGGAATCTAATGTCAAGCTCCACTTCCTCCTCCAAGACTATTTATGCTCCCTTTTATTTTCTTTTTCATCTTTTCTTTCTTTCTTTTTTTTTTCTATTTATTCTTTGTTTTCTTTTTCTTTTTCTATTATTCTTAAACTTTGGCCAAGTCCGTGAGAATAAACGTGTTGATTTTGTGGGAGGTAGTAAGCTGCATCCTCATATATGCTGACCTCGTGAACTATAAATGGCTTGAGATCCCCTTTGACAAAGTCGATGATCCCACCTCTCATGAACTATGTTGTTCTCATGTATCCATGGTCTCCCAAGTAGCATTGAAAGATGTATTTGAGTCTATAATGTGAAACTTGTCTTCGATCTTCCAATCATCTATCTCCATGAGCAACACTATGGAGCCTAAGTCCTGTTGACCTCACTTTTGGAGTGCGGATTCAATCTTCCCATCTTATACTTAGGATTCTTCTAGACACTAAGACTTCCCTAGTCATAATACACTTCTAACAATTAGATAAACACTTAACCTAAGCCTAAAGACTTAGAACGGTTAACCATAGGGATTAGGTTATGCCTTAGGGATTAGGATAATCCACCTACCCTACAACCCAAATCCAATCCATGTTCACCTTCTCAAACCAAACCATAAGTTTAATTCAAACATAAAATTCAAATCCAAATCCAAACCCAAATTCCAAAACCAAATGATTGAAGCCCATGATTAAACCCAAACTTGAAACTCTTCTTAAGCCATATGACCTATCCCATGGACATAGCCAAATCTTAATCCAAATCAATCCAAAATTAATTGATTTTCTCATAATATACATAAATTTTTAATCAACTTCCTAAATATAAATAGAATCTACAATCAAATGATCAAAACTAAATAAAACTAAATCAAATTAAATCAAAACTCTTCCTAAGCCATATGACCTATCTCATGGACTTACCCAAATCTTAATCCAAATCAAGTCAAAATCATTTGATTTTCTCACAAATCAATCATATGTTTAATCATCTTCACAAATTTAAATGAAATAAACATTTAAATAATCAAAACTAAATCAAACCAAATCAAACCTAAGCCACATGTCTCAACTCCATGGACTTAGCCAAATTCTTTTATTCCAAAATCCAAATTCAATTGATTTTCTCATGAATCAATCATACCTTCAAACATATTCACAAATATAAATGAAATATACAATCATCAAGCCAAGCCAAAATTAACCCAAGTTAAACCCAACTTAACCTTTTTCACTTGAAATGTTCAAATGAACCAAAACCATTTGAACCCAAGCCAATTAAAATTGAATTTATATATCAATCCCAAATCCAAATAGAAACTCAACTAAATCAAACTCAACCCAAAATCATGTCAACTAAACCCAATTGGTCCACTTATCCCAAAGTGGCCAATTGACCTAAAAGTTCTAATCCTACCCAAATTTGATTGAACCAAGCATCAAAACCTCCCATCATGATTATTGATCACCATAGGTTGATCAATTATCACAATTGGGTCAAACCAAGTAAACTTGGTCATTTGACTAAGTCAACCCCTTAACCCATATGAACTCAAACTAGCTAAATTACAACCTAAGCCAAATCTCTTGAAACTAATGATTCATACCAAATCAAAATCAATATTTGAATATGACTTGACCTTCAATTGAGTCACAGCAAACCCAATTGGCCCTCTTGACCCAAGTTGACCCAAATTAACCTAAAAGACCAAATTCTGTCAAATCAAAATATAAACATAATCGATTACAACCAATGGCTCAAGTTCCTTCTAAACTTATTATTAAACTTGACCAAATCCATGATTGGACCCAATCAAAACCAATTGACCTATATAGCCTAAATTAACCTAAAGGTTCAAGTTGACCTAAATAAATACTAAATCCAAATTAATTGAAACCAAACCCTACAATCATCTTCAATTGGTCAACTAAACCCAATCCAACACCCAACCCAAGCCAATTTGGTCAACTTTGTCAAATTGTTCAACTTAACCCATTTGATCGAAATGAATTAAAATGAGCCAAAATAAACCAAACCTATTGAACCAAAAAATTCCAAATGATCAAATGAACTTGACCTAATTTGACCAATTGGTCAACCTGACACAACATAACCCAATTTAACTTAAATGAGATAAATTGAGCAAAAATTAACCAAATTAACTCCAGTTGAGTTGAAATTTGGGTTAACCCACTTTTGGCTCATTTCAAATCTACCCAAATCAAATCCAATGACAAATGATCATTATACCCTTGGGTCAAGGGCATCACATGAGACAAATCACATATGTAATGGTCATATCCATTCCTTGGCCACTTGGTACTGTCCCAATGATCCACCTAGGCACCTAGGACACTGCCCAACCTGACCTAAGGGGTGAATGGGTCGGCCAA
Source organism: Cymbidium sinense (assembly GCA_021442155.1). Lineage (NCBI taxonomy): Eukaryota > Viridiplantae > Streptophyta > Magnoliopsida > Asparagales > Orchidaceae > Cymbidium > Cymbidium sinense. The sequence goes on along the minus strand of CM038215.1, from coordinate 5,877,179 downwards.
GACCCATGAGAGATGAAATCACCTCACCCTCACCATTAGAGCATTTGAAATCCATAGGACAGCCATGATTCCTCTTTGGCAACCACCTCCACATTTTCAACCAACCAAGCTGAGCCAACCCACCTCCTCCCTGCAACCCACGGCTCCCTGAGATGGCCGAACGGCCACAAGAAGCCAAACCTGATCCCACCATCCAATCAAGATGAAGGGGGGTATACACCCCCACATTTCCACTCAAACACATAGAAAAATCATTCCTTAGAGCCTTAGCTACCCAAGACGAGCCGCTAGAGCCATTCCCTAAGCTTCTAAGCTCATTCCTCAATCAAAAAATGCCATTCATCCCCCGTAAATAGACACTCCCATTTCTGACCTAACTTTCCCATTTCTCCATCAAACTCAAATTAACTTTGGACGTACCATCCCTAGGCCTCATTGAGCAAGAACAAATCATCTCCCAAGCTTCCTGAGCAACGAAGGTGTGACTTCGATCAAAGTTGAGATCCAAATTATTAGTTCATGGCCTTCCGAGGGTATATTGAGGAATTGATCCAATTTCTACTCAACAAGGCTTCACCTCCACCAAATGAAGCTTCTTAATCGTTTGAGCCACCGATCTTGAGCTCCAGTGATGTATGCTTCAAAATCGATACTTAGGCAAAAAAGGGTTGGAGCTTTTTGAAAAAATCCTACATCTCAAGTGATATTGACTATTGGATCCCCTTTGATTGATGTCGTGAAGGTGTGGGATCCTTTTGGAGTTGATTCAAACTTGGGTAAGCTCAGATCAAGTGAGCAATGGCGGATGGACTCTATTCTCTCTTACTCGCATGATGTTAGGACTTGCACCATTCGTTTCACATGATCGGAATGAATGGTCATGATTAGATCTCCAAGATTGATCTTATTTAATCCTATTAAGCTATGGGATTAATCATAGTCGTTCGATTTTAAATGGGATGGTGGACGAGAAAGCGTGTTTGCCACAGCACGTAGGCACTGAGTTGGATAAGTTTTAAGTAGCCAATCTTGCGGTGCCACGTCGAATGTGCGCCATGTGGCACCAAAAGGATTAGGCTTAATTAATCATTTCTAATGGCTGAAACTTCTAAAAATCATAAAAAAATCATAAAGAAAAAATGCAAATAAATACTCATTTTAAAGGTATTTTAGAGGAGAATTAAATTAAAATGATCTTAACTAATTTTGAACAGTAAATAAGGTTTAATTACAAAATTAATTAGCTTAATTACTCTTTAATTATATGAGAAATTAATCCCAAATTTTGTGGGTTAATTTAATGGGATGACCTCTGCCTCTCATGATTTTCTTTGTATTTCTCACTTAATTAGAAAATTGACTAATTCAACCTTAATTACTCTTTAATTAATGGTTAATTAATCCCATGAATAGTAATAAATTGGTTAATTAAGTTTATTAATCATTGTCAATAGTAAGTGAACTAAGGAATAGGGTTGGGACCCCTTTCCTATGTTCATTTCACCCTTTTAAAATGAAATTAAATAAGATTTAACTAATTGATTAAATTTAATCAAATTCAAATCATAATTACATCGACCTTAATTAATTAAATCATGGTAGATTTTTTAGGTGTTTAATAACCTAAAGGAGTTTAATGAAATTAAGGTTAGTTCACATGTGTGGAAAAACCATAAGAGTAATTAATTAAGTCCCTTAATATAATTAAATATTAATCATGAGCCAATTGCATTAAGCCCCTTTTATTTCCTAGGATCATTGAAAGTTTATTATCCATGCATATCATGTTGGCTCATAATTATTTAGTTAATTACTTTAAGGTGACATAGGTGAGGGTAATTAATTCATCTAATTAAGGGTTCAACTTAATTAACCCATAAAATCAACTTAATTACATTTCTTTATATTAAATCAAATCACTAATGTGGGAATGGTTTTAAAACAACAAGTGATGATTTCTCTTCTTATCTTTAAATCAAATCAAATCCAAAACTTACTTAATAAAGAAGCTTTGGTTTGCTTTAAATAAACTTATTTGATTTGGTTGTCCTTAAAAACTAGTTTGGTTGAATGAATCACATGCTTATATTTGATTGTCCTCTTTCCAATCATGTTAAATTTGGTATGCCATTTGAATTCATGCATCCATCTTTTCAAAATCAAGTAAAATAAAATTATTTTCTTTGTGTAAGCTTCCATATGTTGATTTAATTTAATATATGCATGGCTATTATCACTATTAAATCCAAATGTATTTTTCAAAAGCTTATAAATGAATAATAATGTGTTATGATGCCAGTTATAAATATATAAGAAATGCATGTGCTTATAGCTTAAGTGTATGAAACTTGAGTTCTATTTCCTCTATTTATGTGTTGATTTATATAAGATTGAATAGTAATGGGTATATAGTCTAGACATCCTGGGAACACGAGGCATTAGCTATCCCCAAAGAGGTCATTTGATTACCTTACTTGTCTAGTTTAACAATGGCACATACCCATTTGATTTTATTTTTATGTATTTCATCATTAGAATTTAGATAGAGCTTTAATTCATAAATATAAATGATTAAATAAAAAAATATAAATAATATTTGCATTATTTTCTTTCCCTCATTTATGTATACATCCATGTGTGTCCAAGAAAAGCAAGTATATAGTGTGGACATCCCAGGAATACGTGGCTTTAGTTAGCCCCAAGGATGTCATTTGATTACCTTCACTAGTTTAACAATGACACATACTTGCCTATATCTTTATATATGTATATGTATATGTGATTAGTGAAAGAAAATTCCATTTTACATTAAAATTGCATGCATTCATAATTGACTAAGTGGTTGAATTAATTAGTAATATGATTTGGAGCTTACTTCCTATGTTCATGTATGTGAATTTACATATGTTTGAATGCATAAATGAGGTCCAAGGTATATATTCTACACATCCCGAGAATACGAGGCTTTAACTAGCTCCAAGGAGGTCATTTGATTACCTCACTTCCCTGGTTTAACAACACATGCTTATTTAATTTTGTTCTTATGTATTTTTTGTATAAGAATTTCGATAAAGTTTTAAATTAATATGTTTAAATAATTCAATCAAATAAAAATATAAATTCTAACCAAACACACACATTCATCATTTAAGTGTGCTAAAATATGTTGCATGTATAGATACACTTTGGATTAAGTCATATGCATGTTACATGTGATGGAAAGGAATGATTTAATATATGTCATGTGGTAGTAATTGAATTAAATTAATCCTAAGATACCTTTCATTTTGAGTAGGATTATTTAAAGTGAACCTAAACTTAGGATTAATTAAATGATTTATTAAGCCATTCACTAAAGAGAACTAAATCAAATTAATATACTTTAGAAAATGAATTAAGGTAGGGATAAAGAGGGCAATCCTCTTTTCCTCGCTTTATAACACTTAGTTGCTAAGTGTAATCAAATGAAACAAAAGAAAATAGAAATTAACATTCCCAAATCAATTAAACTACCTCAAGTGAAATCATCCTTTCATGTTAAATTGAATCCTTCTACACTTAGAAAATACAACACTAATGGCTAACAAGACTTACTACACAAGCCTTAATACACACATTAGAATTAAGTCACCACTTCTAGCTCTAAGTTAGGATAGTGTATGATGTGATGTATATTTTATTTTATGATATATTATTTTAGATTGGATGCTAGGGTGTATGCTTCATAGACTTGATGATAGGCCAATAATAGCTTAATCATGTTTACTGCAAGGGAATATGCTTAAGGGATGCTTAAAAATAAATGTGAATGTTCTTTTTGTAAGTTGCTTAAATCCTTAAGCATAATCCAAGTTAGGACAGGTGGGCTTGGTTACCCATGTGTAGGGTACTAAGTCCAAATTATAAATACAACTACTTGGGATTATATGCATATTTAGCTAACCTCTATTTTGCAGGTGTAGTTAGATTTACTTTTTTACATAAAAATGTAATTTTGCAATAAGAATTAGGATTAGTGCTATGGGGGATTAGGATGAGCAGTGGCTAGAAGGCTTTGTCATGGGGTACCCTGTGATGCCTTTGAAGCATGCACCATCCAAATCAAATAAGGAACCAAATTAGAAATGGAGATATAATGAAATAAGACCCCCATAGCATTTATAATTATTCTTTTGTATTTTAGGTTGTATAAGGGTAGAGCTTAGCTACCCATCTTTTCTTTCTTCGGGTTGTACAATGGTACCCAACCACACCAGCCTTTTATTCTTTTATGATAGTTTATATAATTGTTTGATGTTATGTTTACATTATGCATTAGGATGACATGCTTTACATAGTTTCTTAAATGATTGATGCTTTACATAGCTTCTTAAGTGATCGATGCTTTAATGTGTTGCTTGGATATTATTATGCTCTTAGGATTAAAATAACTTTTCTACCTAACTAATCACTCATAAATTTTAAACAACTCATAACCTCAGATAAAGCCTAAGACATAAATAAGATAATTAAAAGATTTAGCAACCCCTTAGCTATATGGTTGTATGTTTCACATCATGCATGCATATTCTTTCTCGAGAATGAATGATCTCCATCCTTACGATAGGAATGTTTGACATGTGAGGGCATCCCTTGTGGTGAGAACACCTTATTCTAGATGATTTGAGCCATAAAATGAAATAAAATTTGAAAAGATTTTGCATCTATATATTTAGTCATATGCTCATACCACTCATGCTCTAGTCTCTTAGGGAGTGTATTTAGGACTTTAGTCTCTTTCTGATTAAATAACTACCCTAGCTATATTGCAATTCATAAGTCCGAACTACATGATTTTAAAATCATAGGAAGAGTTAGCTTGAAACCACTCCAGGCGGTTATTAGTCTAGAAGTTGAACAATTTATTCTCTCTTGTGGAGGCAAACCCTTATGTCCACCTGTCCTTAGATTTAGGTTGTGCTTTAGCTCATACTAAAACTCCCTAGATTTAGGATCCGAGGTATCTATTTCCTTCAGGCTACGACCATAAATCCTTACCTCTTATGCATTCCCACAACCTTACGTTGGTGAATTATAAGCCTTAGTAATCTAATTGAATTTCAACTCAAAACATATAAATCTCCTCAACTTCAAAATTAGAAAATCCAACCATAGGATAGATTGGATTTCCCACTAGGCTGCCTAGTATCATGAGCATTTCTTACTTATTTCATTTAAATTCCAAAAATAATGTTCTCCTTGAACTTTTGCAATTGATTTTCCAAATACAACCAATCATTTGATAGTCTAACCTTGAAATCTTTGGAGATGATAATTGTCTACTTTAATTGAGAGATTAGAAATTTCATTTCTAAGATGTAATTAACTATGGAGTCTTATTTCCAAAGAGAACTTGATAACCTGGTTTAATATAAAGCCTACTTTATGCATCCATGTAAAGTAGGGGAAAAATCTCTACATTCAAGACCTCAAGCTTTAGAGTCCTTATTATGTAATCGTCCATAATTTAAAGAGGTTGTATTCTAGCCCCTAAGAGAAAGTCTTCATCCCCAATGTAACTAAATAAAACCTAAACCAAAACCAAAAGAAACTAAACCTAAATCTAAATCAAACTAAATAAAATAAAATCAACTAAAAATAAACCTAAACCTAAACTAAAAAAAAAAACTTGAAACTAAACGTAAAATAAAAACCTAAAACCTAAATCTAAAAAAATAATATAAAAACCTAATCCTAAACCAAAAAATAAAAAATAAAACATAAACCTAAAAAATAAAAGAAAAATAAAACTAAATTGAAAAGTAAAGCTAACTATAAACCTAAACCTAAAAAATAAACTAAAATAAAAAATCCTAAACTAAAATAAATAGACCTAAAATAGATAAACTAAACTAAATAAAAATAAAAATAAAAATAAAAATAACCCTAAATCAAAATAAAAATTTTAATAAAAAAATAACAAAGAATAAATTAAATAAATCTAAACCTACCAGTTTACTTAATTTAAAAAATAAAAACCTAAACCTCCAACCTTAAACCCTAAACTATAAAACCCTAAAACCTATACCCTAAACCCTAAAACCTAAACCCTAAACACTAACCCTAACCCTAAAATTAAAACCCTAACTCTAAACCCAAAACCCTAAACCATAAGACCCTAAACTCTAAAGCCTAAACCTTAAACATTAAACCCTAAATCCTAAACCCTAAGCTAACCTAACACTAAAACTAAACTCTAAACACTAAACTATAAATCCCTAACCTAACCTAAACTAAATTTAACCCTAACCTAAACCTAACTCTAAACTAAACCCTAAACCCTAATCCTAAAACCTTAATAAACCCTAAACTAATCAAACTAAAACCCTAAAAAAATCAACCTTAAAGTAAACTAAAACCCTAAACTAACCCTAAAATGCTAATAAACCTAAAATCCATAAAACCCTAAAGCCTAAAGCCTAAACACAAACACTAAAATTAAACTAAACCTAAAATAACCCTAAAAACCTAAAACTTAAACATAAATAAATAAACCTAAAAAATATAATAAATAAAAAACTAAACTAAACTAAATAAAACCTAAAAATTAAATAAATAAATAAACTTAAACCTAAATAAAATAAAAACATAAACTTAAACTTAAAAATAAATAAAATAGACTAATATAAATAAACTAAAATAAAATAATTAAAAACCTAAAATAAACCAAAAAAAATAAAATAAACCTCGAATTAGCCTAAAACAAAATAAAATAAAAACTAAATAAAAGCCTAAACCTAAAAAATAAACCCAAAAATAAAATTAAGATTAAATAAATTGAAAAAACCTAAACCCTAAACTAAAAAAAACCTAAACCTAAAATAAACTAAACCTAAACCCCATACTAAATAAAAATAAAATAAACTAAAAAACAACCTAAACCTAAACTAAAAAATAAAACCAAAAAATAAACCTAAAATATAAACCAAAAATCTAAACCTAAATAAATAAAATAAAAAAACTAAACCTAAACCTAAAAATAAAAAATAAAACCTAACCATAAAAAATAAAATAAAAATCAAACTCAACTAAAAAATAAACCTAAACCTAAACTAACCCAAAATAAACTAAAATAAAAAAAAACCTATACTAAAATAAATAAATATAAAATAAAATAAACCTAAAATAAAAAATAAATAAAATAAAAAAAAATAAACTAAAATAAATAAAAAATAAATAAATAAAATAAATAATCTAAACTCCTAAAAAAAAATAAAACCTAAACCCTAAACTAAAACTTGAACCAAACCTAAAAATAAACTAAAAAACCCTAAACCCTAAAAGAATAAACCATAAACAACCTAAAAATAAAACATAAATTAAATAAAAAATAAAACCTAAACCACAAACTAAAGAAAACCAATACCAAAAATAAAAATAAAATAAACACATTAAAATAAACCTAAACTTAAACTAAAATAAACTAAACTAAAATAAATAAAACCTTAACCTAAAGCTCAACCCTAAACTAAATAAAATAAAATAAACTAAAGAAAATGTAAACCTAAACTAAAAAAAACATAAAAAAACCTAAAATAAAAACCTAAAACCTAAACCTAATGAAATAAAATAAAAAACTAAACATAAACCTAAAAATAAAAAATAAAACCTAAACCTAAAAAATAAAATATAAATAAAACTAAACTAAAAAATAAACCTAAACCTGAAACTAAACCTAAAAAAATAAACAAAAATAAAAAAATCCTTAACTAAATAAACTAAATTAAATAAAAAAACATAAACATAAATAAAAGTAAAATAAAATAAATTAAAATAAATAAAAGGTAAACTAAATAAACAAAATAAGAAATGTTGAATCTGAATTTATTCTCTGTTAAAAAAAATCCCAAAACCCAAAACCCTAAATCCCAAAAAACCTAAAAATCTAAACCTAAACTAAATAAAACCTAAAAATAAAATAAATAAAAAAACCTCAACCTAAATAAAATAAAAACCAAAACTAAAACCTAAACCTAAACCTAAAAATAAAATAAAATAAACTAATAAAAAACTAAAATAAAATAAATAAAAACCTAAACTAAACAAAAAAAGAAAAAGAAAAATAAAATAAACTTAAAAATAAAAACCTAAATAAAATAAAAACAAAAAGAAAAATAAAAATAAAATAAACCGAAAATCAAATAAAATAAAAACTAAATAAAAAGCTAAACTTAAAAAATAAACCTAAAAATAAATAAAAAATATAACCTAAACATAAACTAAAAAAAACCAAAACCTAAAATAAAAAAAATAAACCTAAACCTAAACTAAAATAAACAAAACTAAAATAAGTAAAACCTAAACCAAAACCCTGAACTAAATAAAATAAAATAAACTAAAAATGAATCTAAATGTAAACTAAAAAAAAAACCTAAAACATAAACCTAAAAAAAAACTAAACCTAAACAAAAAATGAAAAATAAAACCTAAACCTAAAAAATAAAATAAAAATAAAACTAAACTAAAAAGTAAACTTAATCCTAAACCTAAATTTAAAAAATAAACTAAAATAAATAAACCTAAAATAAATAAACTAAACTACACAAAAATAAAAAATAAACATAAATAAAAATAAAAAAATAAAATAAGCTAAAATAAATAAATAATATACTAAATAAACTAAATAAACAAAAGATGAAATGTTCAATATGAATTTGTTCTCTTTTACAAACAAAAAAAACAAAACAAAAACCCTAAACCCTGAACTAAAACTTGAACCTTAAACCTAAATCCTAAACCCTAAACCCTAAACCCGAAACCCTAAATCAAAAAACAAAAAAAACTAAACCCTAAAAACCTAAACTAAATATAACCTAAAATTAAAATAAATAAATAAACCAAAACCTTAATAAAATAAAATAATAAAATAAAATAAAAACCTAAACCTAAATCTAAAAATAAAGTAAAATAAAGTAAAATAAAGTAAAATAAAATAAATAAAAACTTAAACTAGATTAAAAAATAAAATTAATCTAAGAATAAAAAACCTAATTAAAATAAAAACTAAATGTAAGATAAAAATAAAATAAACCTAATGTAAAACTGAAATAAAATAAAAGAAAAACAAAATAAAAACCTAAACTTAAAAATAAAACATTAAAATAATTAAAAAATAAAAGCTAAACCATAAATTAAAAAAAACCTAAACCTTAAATAAAAATAAAATAAACAAAATAAAACAAACTTAAACCTAAACAAAAAAAAATAAACAAAAATAAATAAAACTTAAACCTAAACCTAAAATAAACTAAACCTATATCCTAAGATAAATAAAATAAAATAAACTAAAAATTAACCAAAACATAAAATAAAAAAATAAAACCTAAAATAAAAACCTATAACCTAAACCTAAAAAAATAAAATAAAAAACTTAACCTAAACTAAAAGATTAAAAATAAAACTTAAACCTAAAAAAATTAAAAATAAAACTCAACTAAAAATAAACTTAAACCTAAAAGTAAACCTAAAAAATGAACTAAAATTAGAAACCTAAAATAAAATTAATAAACATAAAATAAATAATCTAAACTAAGTAGAAATACAAAATAAACATAAATAGAAATGTAAAATAAAATAAACTAAAATAAATAAAAATTAAACTAAATAAAATAAATAAATAAAAGAAGAAATGTTGAATCTGAATTTGTTCTCTGTTTAAAAAAAACTCTAAACCCTAAACCTTAAACCCTAAACCCTGAACCCTAAACTAAAACTTGAACCCAAAACCTAAAACCTAAACCCTAAACCTAAACCTTAAAAACCCTAAACCCTAAACCCTAAACCATAATCCGTAAACCTTAAAACTCTAAACCATAAACCCTAAACCCTAAAAGATAAAGCCTAAACCCTAAACCCTAAATCTTAAACCCAAAAAAATAAACCCCTCATCTAACCCTATAACTTAAACCTTAAACCCTAAATCCTAAACCCTAAAAAGCAAAAAACCTAAACCAAAACTAAATAAAACCTAAAAATAAAATAAATAAAAAAATGTAAACCCAAATAAGCTAAAAAAATAAAATAAAATAAAAATCAAAACCTAAACCTAAAAAAAATTTAAAAATAAAAAATAAAAACTAAACAAAAATATAATTACTAAAAACCTAAACTAAACTAAAAAATAAAAAAACTAAATAAAAACAAAAAAATAAAAAAACTAAAATAAATAAAAAAGAAACTAAATAAACATAAACCAATCAATTTACTTAATTTTAAAAAATATAAAAATTAAGAAATTAAAAATTAAAAAACCCTAACCCTAAACACTAAACCCTAAACCTGCAACCCTATACCCTAAACCCTAAACCCTAAACCTCCAAATCCCTAAACCCTAAACCCTAACCCACTAAACCTTAAACACTAAACCCACCTTAAACTAAATTAATCCTAGAACCCTAAACTTTACCCAAACCTTAAACACTAAACTAATCTAACCCTAAACCACAAACCTAAATCAGAATCGTCATAAAACCAAAAAAACCCTAAACTTAAACCCTAAATCTTAAACCCTAAATCCTAATCCTAAACCCTAAACCTTAAACCCTAAATACTACTAAATAAATAAACTAAACTAAATTAAACTAAACCTTAACCTATAAAATCAAATAAACTAAAATAAACCTAAACCTAAACTAAAATAAAACTTAAAATAAAAAATAAAAAAACCTAAACCTTATAAAATAAAATAAAACTTAAACCTAAACCTAAAATAATAAAACCTAAACTAAATAAAATAAAGTAAAACTAAACCAAAAAAATACATAAATCTAAACTAAAATAAATAAACCTAAAATAAATAAACTAAACTAAATTAAAATAAAAAATAAACCTAAATAAAAATAAAAAATATAATAAACTAAAATAAATAAAATAAAATAAAGAAACTAAATAAACTTAAACCTAAACCCTAAAACCCTAAACCATAAACCCTAAATCCTTAACCTAAAACCCAAACCTCTAAACTAAACCCCCCCACTGCCTACACACTACCCCAAACTCTAAAACCCTAAAGCCCTCCAAACCCTAAAAACCTAAACCTAAAAACCCAAAACTCCCCTAAACCCTGACCCTAAACCGAAACCTAAACCCTAATCCCTAAACATAAACCTAAACCCAAAAAATAAACTAAAATAAAAAACCTAAACTAAAATAAAGAACCTAAATAAACATAAATAAACCTAAAATATATAAACTAAACTAAATAAAAATAAAAAAACAAACTAAAATAAAAATAAAAAATAAAAATAACTAAAATAAATAAATAAAATAAACTAAATAAACCTGAACCTACCGGTTTACTTAATTTAAAAAAAAATATAAACCCTTAACCCTAAACCCTAAATGCTAAATTTTAAACCTTAAAACCTAAACCCTAAACCATAAAGCTAACCATAAACCTAAACCCTAAACCTACAACTCTAAACCCTAAACCATAAATAAAAAAATAAAAGGCAAATAAATTAAACCATAACCCTAAACCCTAAACCCTAAAGCTAACCCTAAACCCTAAACCCTATACCTTAAAACTAACCCTAAACCCTAAACTTATAACTCTAAAATAAACCCTAAACCCTCATGCTACAACCTACAACCCTAAACCCTAAAAGCCAAAAACTTCAACCCTAAGCCCTAAACCCAAAAGTCCTAAACCCTAAACCCTAAACCATAAACACTAAACTCTAAACTCTAAACTTTAAAACCTACAACTCCTTACAAAACCCTAAACCCTAAAACTGATAAATCTTAAACCCCAAAATCCTAAATGTTAAACCCTAAACCCTAAAATCCACTTAAACCTGCTAAACCACTAAACCCCAAAAACCCAAAAACCCTAAAACCTTAAAACCTAAACCTAAACTAAATAAAACCTAAAAGTAAAATAAAAAAAAACTTAAAACTAAATCAAATAATAAAATATAAGAAAATAATTACCTAAACCTAAAAATAAAATAATATAAAAATAAAAATAAACTCAAATAAATTAAATAAAAACCTAAACTAAACTAAAAAATAAAATAAACCTAAGAATGAAAAATTTTAATAAAATAAAAACTTAATGTAAAATAAAAACACAATAAACTTAAAATGAAATAAAATAAAAACTAAATAAAAATTTAAGCCTAAAAAATAAACCTAAAAATAAAAGGTAGAAATAATTAAAAAATAAAACCCAAACCCTAAACTAAAATAAAAACTAAACCAAAAATAAAAATAAAATAAACAAAAAAATAAACCTAACCATAAACTAAAATAAACTAAACAACAGCCAATAAAACCTAAACCTAAACCTAAAATAAACTAAACCTAAATCCTAAAATAAATAAAATAAAATAAACTAAAAGTAAACCAAAACCTTAACAAAAAAATAAAACCTAAAATAAGAAATTTAAAACCTAAACCTAAAAAAATAAAATAAAATCCTAAACCTAAACCTAAAAATATAAAATTAAACCTTAAGCTAAAAGAATAAAATAAAAATAAAACTAAACTAAAAGATAAACATAAACCTAAACATAAACCTAAAAAAACTAAAATAAAAAATAAACTAAAATAAATAAACCTAAAATAAATAAACTAATCTAAATAAAAGTAAAAAATAAACCTAAATAAAATTAAAATTATAATAAACTAAAATAAATAAAAAATAAACTAAATAAACCTAAACATAATGGTTTACTTAAATTTTTTTTAAACACCTCTAAACCCTAAACCCTAAATCCTTAACCCTAAACCCTAAATACTAAACCTACAACCCTAAACCCTAAACCCTAAAAAACCCTAAATGTTAAACTAACCCTAAACTTTAAACCTTAACCATAAACCTTAAAATCCTAAATTGTAAACCCTAACTTAACACAAAACCATAAACCCTAAAACCCATAAAACCCTAAGCACTTGACCCTAAACTAACCCTAAACCTTAAGCCCTAAAGCCTAAATCCACAAAACCTAAAAACCTAAACATAAAGTAAGTAAAACCTAAAAAATAAAAAATAAAAAACCTAAACCTAAATAAAATAAAATAAAAAATAACATAAAATAAAACCTAAACCTAAACATAAAAAATAAATAAATAAATAAATAAATAAAAATAAACTAAATTAAAATAAATAAAAACATAAACTTAATTAAAAAATAAAATAAACCAAAGATTGAAAAACCTAAATAAAATAAAAACTAAACATAAAATAAAAATAAGATAAACTTAAAATAAAATAAAATAGAAACTAAATAAAAACCTAAACCTAAAAAATAAACCTAATAATAAAACCTAAAAATAAATAAATAATAAAACCCATACCCTAAACTGAAAATAAAAACTAAACTTAAAATAAAAATAAAATAAACAAAATAAAATAAACCTAAACCTATAATAAAATAAACAAAACTAACACAGTTAAAACCTTAACCTAAACCCTAAACTAAGTAAAATAAAATAAACTAAAAATAGACCTAAACTTAAACTAAAAAATAAAACCTAAAAATAAACCTAAAAAAAACCTAAAACCTAAACCTCAACCTAAATAAAATAGAAACCCTAAACCAAACAATAAAAAATAAAACATAAACCTAAAAAATACAATAAAAATAAAGCTAAACTAAAACATAAACATAAATCTAAACCTAAACCTAAACAATAAACTAAAATAAAAAGCCTAATCTATGAAAAATAAACCTAAAATAAATAAACTAAACTAAATAAAAATTGAAAATAAACTTAATAAAAATATAAAATAAACCAAGTAAACTAAAAAAACCTAAACCTACTAGTTTACTTAATTTAAAAAAAAAAATCCCTAAACTTCAAACCCTAAACACTAAATCCTAAACCTAAACCCTAAACACTAAACCTTAAACTAACCCCAACCTACCCTATACCTACAACCTCCCACCTCAACCCTAAACTAAACTCCTAAATCAACCCTCCCACCCCCCTAACATAAATCCTAAACCCTCTAAACCTTAAATTAATCCTAAACCATAAACCCTAAACTCTAAAACCAAAACCTTAAACACTAAACCTAATCTAACCCTAAACCCTGAAACCTAAACTATAAATCGTAAACCATAAAAATGCTAAACCATAAACATAAACACTAAACCCTAAACCCTAAACCCTAAAATCCTAAAACCTAAACCCTAAACCCTAAAATTAAACCCTAAAAATTTGAAAACCTAAACCTGAACTAAAAGAAATAAAATGTAAACCTAAACCTGAATTAAACTAAACCTTAACCTAAAGCTATAAAATAAAATAAACTAAAAATAAACCTAAATTTAAACTAAAAAATAAAACCTAAGAAAAACCTAAAATAAAAACCAAAAACCTTAACCTTATAAAATTAAAATTAAAATGTAAACCTAAACCTAAAAGTACATAAATAAAATATAAACTTTAAAAATAAAATAAAAATAAAACTAAACTAATAAATAAACATAAACCTAAACTAAAATAAATAAACCTAAAATAAATAAACTAAACTAAATAAAAATAATAAATAAACCTAAAAAAAATAAAAAATAAGATAAACTAAAATAAATATAAATAAAATAAAGAAACTATATAAAATTAAACCTAATCCCTAAAAGCCTAATCCCTAATCCCTAAACCCTAAACCCTAAATCCTTAACCCAAAACCCTAAACCCTAAACCTTAAGATAAACCCCACCCTCCATGTACCTAAATCCACCACTCTAAAATCCTAAACCCCACTCCTAAACACTAAACCACAACCTCCCTCCCAAACCCTAAACCTAAACTCCCACTAAACCTCTAAACCTAAACTTCCATATACCTAAACTTAAACCAAAAAATAAACTAAAATAAAAAACCTATACTAAAATAAAAAACCTAAATAAAAATAAATAAACCTAAACTATGTAAATTAACTAAATAAAAACATAAAAATAAACTAAAATAAAAATAAAAAACAAAATAAATTAAATAAATAAAAACAAACTAAATAAACCTAAGCGTACCAATTTACATAATTTAAAAAAAATCATAAACCCTAAACCCTAAATCCTAAATGCTAAATCTTAAACCTTAAAACTCCCTCCCTAGTCAACTCTAAACCCTACTGACAACCTAAACCCTAAATAAATAAAAAATAAATAAATAAACCATGACCCACCCTAAACCCTTAACTCTAAACCCACTAACTCCTACCCAGGCCTGCACTCATAAACCCTAAACCTCAACCTACCTCACCCTCCCTAAAGCCTAAACCTTGGAAACCCTAAACCCTAAACCCAAACCTAAACTCCCACAAAACCCTAAACTCACTCTAAACCTCCTCCTAAACATTAAACATAAAACCTCTAAAAACCTTGGTAAATCTTAAACCCTAAACCCTAAACCCTAAAACCTTAAACACTAAAACCCTAAACACTAAAACCCAAAACCCAAAATCCAAAACCTTAAACCCTAAAAAACTAAAACTACCTAAACAAAATAAAACCTAAAAATAATATAAATAAAAAAGTTAAACCTAAATGAAATAATAAAATATCAGAAAATAATGACATAACTAAAATCTAAACCTAAACTTAAAAATAAAATAACATAAAAAATAAAAATAAACTAAAATAAATTAACTAAAAACCTAAACTAAATTAAAAAATAAAATAAACCTAAGAATAAAAAATTTTAATAAAATAAAAAGTAAATGTAAAACAAAAATAGAATAAACTTAAAATGAAATAAAATAAAAACTAAATAAAAACTTAAGCCAAAAAATAAACTTAAAAATAAAAGGTAGAAATAAATAAAAAGTAAAACCCAAACCTTAAGCAAAAAATAAAAACTAAACTTAAAATAAAAAAAATAAACAAAATAAAATAAACCTAACCCTAAACTAAAATAAACTAAACTACAACCAATAAAACCTAAACCTAAACCAAAAATAAACTAAGCCTAAATCCTAAAATAAATAAAATAAAATAAACTAAAAGTAAACCTAAACCTAAACTAAATAATAAAACCTAAAAATAAACCTAAAATAAAAAATTTAAAACATAAACCTAAAAAAATGAAATAAAATCCTAAACCTAAACCTAAAAATATAAAATAAAAATAAAACTAAACTAAAAAATAAACATAAACCTAAACATAAACGTAAAAAAACTAAAACAAAAAAATAAACTAAAATAAATAAACTTAAAATAAATAAACTAAACTAAATAAATGTAAAAAAATAAACCTAAATAAAAATTATAATTATAATAAACTAAAATAAATAAAAAATAAACTAAATAAACCCAAATATAATGATTTTCTTAATTTTTTTTTAAAAACACCAAAACTCTAAACCTACAACCCTAAACCCTAAACCCTAAACACTAAAAATCCCTAAATGCTAAAGTAACCCTAAACTTTAAACCTTAACCCTAAACCATAAACCCTAACTTAACCCTAAACCCTAAGCTCTAAACCCTATACTAACCCTAAAAACCCTATGCTCTAAAACACTAACCTAAAAAGTAGCTAAAGCCTAAATCCTAAAACGAAACCTAACATAAAGTAAAATTAAAACCTAAAAAATAACATATAAAAAAACCTAAACCTAAATAACATAAAATAAAAATAACATAAAAATTAAACCTAAACATGAAAATAAAATAAAATAAAATAAATAAAAATAAACTAAATTAAAATAAATAAAAACATAAACTAAATTAAAAATAAAATAGACGAAAGAATAAAAAACCTAAATAAAATAAAAACTAAACATAAAATAAGAATAAGATAAAGCTAAAATAAAATTCTAAACCTAAAAAATAAACCTAAAAAAAACTTAAAAATAAATAAATAATAAAACCCAAACCCTAAATTGAAAATAAAAACTAAACTTAAAATAAAAATAAAATAAACAAAATACAATAAACCTAAACCTAATATAAAATAAACAAAACTAAAACAGTTAAAACCTTAACCTAAACCTAAATTGTAAACTAAGAAAATAAACTAAACTAAAAGTAAACGTAAACCTAAACTAAAAAATAAAACCTAAAAATTATCCTAAAATAAAAACTTAAAACTTAAACCCTAAAAAGCTAAAAACCTAAACCTAAATTAAATAAAACCTAAAAATAAAAAAATAAAAAATCTTATACATAATAAAATGAAAAAATATAATAAAATAAAAACTTAAACTAAAACCTAAACTTAAGCCAAAACATAAACCTAGAAAGAAAAGAAAATAAAAAATAAAAACTAAACAAAAATAAAATAAATAAAAACCAAAAAAAACAAAAAAAATAAAAAACTTAAATAAAATAAAAACTAAAATTAAAATAAATAAAAATAAACTTAAAATAATAATAATATAAACCTAAACCTAAACTAAGATAAACTAAACAAAAATAAATAAAACCTAAACCTAAACATAAAATTTACTAAACCTAAGCCAAAACCTAAACTAAATAAAATAAAACAAACAAAAAATAAACCTATACCTAAACTAAAAAATAATACCTAAAATAAAAACCTAAAACCTAAAGCTAACAAATTAAAAAAAAAACTAAACCTATACATAAAAATAAACTAACATAAATAAAATAAACTAAATAAAAATAAAAAAAACTTAGATAAAATTAAAAAAATAAAATAAACTAAAACAAATAAAAAACTAAATAAATTAAATAAACCTAAATATACGAGTTTACTTAATTTTTAAAATAATCAAAAATTAAAAAAAATAAAAATAAATAAAACCAGTAAAACCCTAAACCCCCCACTAATCCCACTTTAAACCCTAAACCCTCCTAAACCCTAAAATCAACAACCTTAAACACTCTAAACCCAAACCATAAACCCTAAACCCTAAAACCCCTAAAATCAACAACCCTAAACCCTAAACCTAAATCAAAACCCTAAACCCTATACCCACCTAAAATAAACCTAAAAACTAAATAAAAATACATAAAACTAAATAAAATACAAAAATGAAATAAAATAAAAACATAAACTAAAACCTAAACTTAAACCTAAAAAAAATAAAATAAAAAATAAAAATGAAACAAAAATAAAATAAGTAAAAACATAAACCAAACTATAAAATAAAATAAACCTAAAAATAAAAAACCTAAATAAAATCAAAATAAATGTAAAATTAAAATGAAATAAACCTAAAATAAAATAAAATAATAACCTAAACCTAAAAATAAATAAAAAATAAAACCCAAAACCTAAAATAAAAATAAAACAAACAAAATAAAATAAACCTAAACCTAAACTAAAATAAACTATATTAAAATTAATAAAACCTTAACCTAAACCTAAAATAAACTAAATCTTAACCCTAAACTAAATAAAGTAAGATAAATAAAAATAAACCTAAACTTAAACTAAAAAATAAGACCTAAAAAAACCTAAAAAAATAAAATAAAAACCTAAACCTAAACCTAAAAGTAAACATAAAACATTTACCTTAAAAATAAAATAAAAATAAAAATAAACTAAGAAATAAACATAAACCTAAGCCTAAACCTAAAATATAAACTAAAATAAATAAACCTAAATTAAATAAACCAAACTAAATAAAAATAAAATAATAAAATAAACTAAAATAAATTAACAAAAACTAAATAAACTAAATAAACCTAAACCTATCAGTTCAATTAATTCTTTTTTAAAAAAAAATCATATACCCTAAACTCTAAACCATAAATCCTAAACCCTAAGCCATAAACCCTAAACCCTCAACTAACCATCAACCTTAAAGGATAAAACCCTATACTCAAAACCTTAAACTTTGAACTAATCTTCAACCCCAAGATAACCCTAAACCCTAAAAACCCTCAACCTTAGAGCCTAAACACTACACCCTAAACCCTAAACCCTAAACCTTAACCTTAAACTCTAAACTCTAAAACCCTAAACCCTAAACCCTAAAACTCTAAACCCTAAACCCTAAAACCTAATAACTTGAAAACCTAAACCTAAAGTAAATAGAACCTAAAAATAAAATAAATAGAAAAACCTCATACAAAATAAAATAAATAAATAAAATAAAATAAAAACTTAAACTAAAACCAAAACCTAAACCTAAACCTAAAAAAATAAAAACTAAACTAAAATAAAATAAAAAATAATATAAACCTAAACACCTAAAAAATAAAATAAACCTAAACCTAAAATAAAATAAAAATAAAACTCAACTAAAATAAAATAAACCTAAACATAAAATAAACCTAAAAAATAAACTAAAACAAAACCTAAAATGAAATAAATAAATCAAAATAAATAACCTAACTAAATAAAATAAAAATAAACCTAAATAAAATAAAAAAAATAAAATAAACTAAAATAAATAAAAAATTAACTAAATAAACTAAATAAACCTAAAATTTACTTAATTGTTTATAAAACCATAAACCATAAACCATAAATCCTAAACCCTAAAATCATAAAATAAAAACCAAACCTAAAGCTAAAACCCTAAACCCTAAAACCCTAAACACTAAACCCTAAACCTTAGACCCTAAACCCTAAACCGTAAACCTCAAGGTCTAAAGCAAATCTAAACTAGTTAAATAATATAAAAAATAAACCTAAACCCTAAAACCTAATATACCTAAACCTAAACCTAAACCTGAACCCTAAGAATGGGTAGAACCTTGTGGGAAGGAACATCACTGTCAACTAGGCTTAGTCTAGATTTGGTGATGGAGGCAAAAGTGGAGGCAATGGTTATCGTAGTGCTGGTGGGGGATTTGGAGGTACTGGTGGATATGGAGGAGGTGGTCAAAATAGTGGTGGTTATGGAGGCAGGAGGAGCGACAGAGGTTACATCCGTGGTGGGGGCAGAGGGAGAGATCGGGGATATGATGGTGGATCCTGCTACTCAAGAGGCTGGGGTAGTTCTGATGGGAACAAGCAAAATGGAAGAACTACCCATCCGATCTGCTGCTTATGGAACTATGCCTTTATAGTAGAGATAATTATATTTATCTAGGGATTTTGATTTACTCTATGCATGCTCATTCTAATCTATTTCATCGCTTGTGTCTTAGAAAACTAGGTGTGTTACTTGGCTGATGAAATCAAAGAAATGTTGAATCTAAATTTATTCTCTTAAAAAAAAATTCCAAAACCACGAAGCCTAAACTAAAACATAAACCTAAAACCTATAACCCAACCCTAAACCCTAAAAACCATAAAGCCTAAACCCTAAAACCTCAAATCCTAAACCCTAAAACCTACACCCTAAACCATAAGTCCTAAACCCTAAACCCTAAACCCTAAACCATAAACCTTAAATTAACCCTAATCCCTAAACCCTAAAAAGCTAAAAACCTAAACCTAAACTAAATAAAACCTTGAAATACAATTAATAGAAAAACCTAAACCAAAATAAAAGAAAAAAATAAAATAAATTAAAAACATAACTAAAACATAAACTTAAACCTAAACCTAAGAAAATAAACTATAAAATAAACCTAAACTAAAATAAAATAAATAAAACCTAAAATAAACTAAAAAATAAAAACCTAGATATAATAAAAGATGTAAAATAAGAATAAAATAAACCCAAAATAAAATGAAATAAAATTAAATAAAAACTTAAACCTAAAAAAAATAAACCTAATATAAAACTTAAAAATAAATAAAATAAAACTAAACCCTACAAAAAAACCTAAAATAAAAAATAACAAAAACTAAAACTAAAATAAATAAACCTAAACCTAAACTAAATAAAATAAAATAAACTAAAAATAAACCTAAACTTAAACTAAAAATTAAACCTAAAAATAAAACTAAATTAAACCTAATACCTAAACCTAAAAAATAAAATAAAACCTAAACCTAAACCTAATAATAAAAATAAAACCTAAACCTAAAAATAAAAAATAAAATAAAACTAAACTAAAAGATAAACATAAACCTAAACCTAACTAAAATATAAACTAAAATAAAACCTAACAAATAAAATAACATAATTTATAAACTAAACTAAATAAAATAAAATAAACCTCAATAAAAAATATAAAATAAACTAATTAACAAAAGATAAACAAAACCTGGGTTTTGCTTAAAAAAAAAAAAAATGCTACCCTACACAATCCTAACCTACACCAAACTAATCCTAAAAACCAAAACTGAACTAACCCCCCAAAATTGAACTTGATCCTCCTACCACTACCCCAGATCTGAGCCACAACCCTAAGACCTGACGCTACATTAAACCTGCCCTAAAATAGCCTGATCCCTAAGGCCTGAGGCCCTAAACCCTGAGCCAACCCTAAATGACCTACCCTAAGCCACAAGACTAAACTACCTTAATAATCTAAACCCTGAACTAAACTAAACACTGACCATAAACCCAAAAACCCTAAACCCTAAACCCTAAACCCTAAAACCTAAACCCTAAATTCTAAACCCTAAAAACCTAAAAACCTAAAAATCTAAAAAGCTAAACCTAAACTAAATAAAACATAACAATAAAATAAATAAATAAAACTAAACCTAAATAAAATAAAAATAATAATAAGTTAATAAAAACCTAAACAAAAACATAAAAATGAACATAAACCTAAAAAATAAAATAAAATAAAATAAAAAAATCTAAAATAAAAAAAATAAAACCTAAACTAAATTAAAAAAAATAATATTAACCTAAGAATAAAACTTAAATAAAATAAAACTAAATGTGAAATTAAAAATTAAACTTAAAATAAAATAAAATAAAAAATAAATAAAGACTTAAACCTAAAAAATTAACCTAAAAATAAAATCTAAAAATAAATAAAAAATAAAACCTAAACACTAAACTAAAACAACCTAAACCTAAATTAAAAATAAAATTTAAAAATAAAATAAACCTAAAACTAAAATAAAATAAATAAAACCTAAACTTAAACCTAAAAGAAACTAAACTTAAACATAAACCTAAACTACATAAAATAAAATAAAATAAAAGTAAAGCTAAACATAAATTAAAAAATAAAAGCCTAAAACCTAAACCTCAAAAAATAAAATAAAATCCTAAACCTAAACCTTAAAATAATAATTAAAACCTACCTAAAAATAAAATGAAAACTCAACTAAAATGAACCTAAATCTAAACTTAAAACTAAAATAAACTAAAATAGAAACCTACAAAAATAAATAAATTAAACTAAATAAACTAAAAAAATAACATAAATAAAATAAAATAAATTTAATTAAATACTAAATACCTAAATATGGGTCTGAATTTTAAAAAACAAAACCTAAACCTAACTTACAGCCCTAAACCTAAACCCAAAACCCAAAAAAATCAACCTAAACTAAACTCTAAACCCTAGCATAACCTAGATCCTAAATCACCACTAAAAACCCTAAACCCTAAACCCCAAACCCTAAAATTAAACCTAAACCTAAAGTAACTAAATAAATTAAAAAATAAACCTAAACCTAAACCTAAATCCTAAGAATGGGCATGATGACAGAACATCATCACACCAGCAGTACGCCTAGATCTAGCATGGAGGAGAAGGCACAGCCGCAGCTATTATGGTGGTGGTGGGGACTGGAGTCGCATATGGGAGGTGGTGGTCGAAAAGGTGTTATGGAGGTGGGAGGAGCAACTGAGTTTACAACCTGGTGGTGGTGGAGGAGCTAGATCGGGATATGATGGTGGATCCTACTACTTGAGAGGTCAGTGGTTCCTTGATGGTAATCAGAGAAACCAAAGAACATTCGATCCACCGCTTATGGAACTATGTTTTATAGTAGAGACGGTTCTAGTTATATAGGGTCCTTAATTTATTCTATGTGTGCTCATTTTTTATCTATGTCATCACTTGTGTCTTAGAAGACTTGGTATGTTACTTGGTTGATGAAATGAAAAGAAGAAATGTTGTATCTGAATTTGTTCTCTATTAAAAAAATAAAAAACTAAAAACCCTAAGCCCTAAACTAAAATCTGAAACCTAGACCTAAAACCTAAACCCTAAACCTTAAACCCTAAGCCCTAAAAACCATAAACCATAAACCTTAAATCCTAAACCCTAAAACTGTAAACTCTAAACCTAAACCCTAAAACCTAAACCGTAAACCCTAAGCCGTAAGCCCCAAAACCTATACCCTAAACCCTCAACTAACCCTAAACCCTATACCTAAAATAAAAAAATCCAAAAAAAATAAAATAAATAAATAAACTTAACCCAAAATAAAATAGAAATAAATAAAATAGAAAAATAAAATAAAATAAAAACCTAAACAAACCTAAACTTAAACCTAAGCCTAAAATAATAAAAAAAAAATAAAACTAAAATAAAATAAAATAAATAAAATTTAAACTAAAGTAAAAACTAAAATACCTAAATAAAATAAAGGCTAATCCTAAAATAAAAAAAATAAATTAAATAAAAACTAAAATCCTAAACCTAAAAATAAATATAAAAAAATCTAAACCCTAAACTAAAAAGAAAACATAAACCTAAAATAAAAGTAAAATAAACATAAACTTAAACTAAAATAATCTAAACTAAAATAAATAAAACCTAAACCTAAAATAAGCAAAACCTAAACCTAAACCAAAACCCTAAATAAAATAAAATAAACTAAAAATAAACCTAAACCTAAATTAGAAAATAAAACCAAAAAATAAACTAAAATTAAAACCTAAAACCTAAACCTAAAAAAATAAAATAAAAACCTAAACCTAGAACTAAAAATAAAAATAAAACCAAAACATAAAAAATAAAATAAAAAAAAACTAAACAAAAAAAAGCCAATCCCTAAACCTAAACTAAAATAAATAAACCTAAAATACATAAACTAAATTAAATAAAATAAAAATAAAGCTATATAAATAAAATAAAATAAAATAAAATAAACCTAAACTACTAATTTATTGAATTTTAAAAAAAAATCAAAAAATTAGAAAACATTAATAAAAAAAACCCTAACCTTAAACCCTATACCCTAAACCTTAAAACCCTAACCCCTAAAGAGTAAACCCTAAACCCTAAACCCTAAAACACTAAACTCTAAATAGTAAACCCTAAACCCAAAACCTAAAACTATAAAACCTACAACACTAAAGTCGAAAGTCTACACTTAAAACCCTAAACCCAAAACCCTAAACACCAAACCCTAAACCCTAAACCCTAAACCCTAAAATCCTAAAAACCTAAAAATGAAATAAATAAAAAAACATAAACCCAAATAAAATAAAAAAACCTAAACACAATCCTAACCGTAAAAATAAAATAAAATAAAAATTAAAAACTAAACTAAAATAAAATAAATAAAAAAATAACTAAACTATAAATTAAAATAAACCTAAAAATAAAAAACCAATATTAAATAAAAATTAAACGCAAAATAAAAATAAAATAAACCTGAAATAAAATAAAATAAAAAGTAACTAAAAACCTAAACCTAAAAAATAAACCTAAAAATAAGCCCAAAAAAATAAAAAATAAACAGAACCTATACCCTAAACTATAAAAAAAAAAAAACTAAACCTAAAATAAACAAAATAAAATAAACTTAAACCTAATTTAAAATAAAAAAATTGAACCTAAACCTAAAATAAACTAAACCTAAATCAGAAACAAAATAAAGTAAAATAAACTAAAATAAACCTAAACCTAAACTAAAAAATAAAACCTAAAATAAACCAAAATAAAAAAAACATAAACTTAAACATAACAAAATAAAATAAAACCTAAACATAAACTTAAAATAAAAAAAAATAAAACCAAAACCTAAAAAATAAAATAAACATAAAACTAAACTAAAAAAATAAATAAACCTAAACTTAAACCTAAAAAAATAAACTCAATTTAAAAACATAAACAAAAATAAATAAAGCTAAAATAAATAAACTACACTAAATAAAAATAAAAAATAAACCTAAGTAAAACTAAAAAATAAATAAAGTAAAATAAATAAAAAATAAACTAAATAAACCTAAACATACTAGTTTACTTAATTTAAAAAAAGAAACACTAAACCCTTAACCCAAAACCTTAAATACTAAACCCTAAATCCTAAACCCTAAACCCTAAAATTATCCCTAAATCATTGAAAAACCCTAAACATTAAACCCTAAACTAACCCTAAACCCTAAACCCTAAACCCCAAAGCATAACCCCAACCCTAAAACCTAAACCGTAAATCGTAAAACCCTATACCCTAAACCCTAAACCCTAAACTAACCCTAAACCTTAAGCCCTAACCTAACCTAAAACCTTAAACCCTAAACCCAAAAAACCCTAAACCCTAAAGCCTAAATGTTAAACCCTAAATTAACCTTAAACCCTAAACTAACCCTAAACCCTAAACCCTAAACCCTAAAAACCCTAAAGCCTAAATCCTAAACCCTAAACCTTAACTAACCCTAAACCCTAAGCTAACCCTAAACCCTAAGCCCTAAACCCTAAGACCTAAACCCTAAATTATAAAGCCTAAACCTTACACCTAAAACCAAAACCCTAAACCTTAAACCCTAATAACCATAAACCGTAAACCCTAAACCATAAACACTAAACCCTAAAAATCATAAGCCCTAAATTGAAGAAAGGCTGATCTGGTATGATGTTTATGGAACTGTGTCTTTATAGTAGAGATGATTCTAGTTTTCTAGGGCTTTTGATTTGCTCTATGTGTGCTCATTTTTGATCTATGTCATTGCTTGTGTCTCAGAAAACTTACTGTGTTACTTAGTTTATGAAATCGAGAAGAAGAAATGTTAAATTTGAATTTGTTCTCTATTAAAAAAAAAACAAAATCCTTAAATCCTAAACCAAAACTTGAACCCTAAACACTAAACCCTAAACCCTAAACCCTAAACCCTAAACCCTAAACCCTAAACCTTAAACCCTAAAAATAAAAAAATAAAAAAATTGTACACTAAACCTTAAGCCGTAAAACTAACCCTAAACCTACAACCTTAAAGCCTAAATCCTAAACCCTAAAAACCTAAACCCTAAACCCTAAACTCTAAACCCTAAACCTAAAAAATCTAAACCCTAAACCCTAAACTCTAAACTCTAAACCTTAAACCCTAACCCTAAACCCTAAACCCCAAAAAAAGCATAAACCAAACCCTAAATCTAAAACCTAAACCCTAAACCCTAAACCTCTAATAAGTAGGTGGGTGATGGAACTGAGAAACTAAAGAATGGCTTATGGAACAATGTCTTTAGTGGTGCTATCTGGTTTTAATTTTCCTATGTGTGCTCATTTTTATCTATGTCATCACTTCTATCCTAGAAAACATGAAGTTTTCTTCGTTGATGTAATCGAGAAGAAGAAATGTTGAATCTGAATTTGTTCTCTATTAAAAAAAACAAAAGCCCTAAACCCTAAACTAAAACCTGAACCCTAAACCTAAAACCTAAACCCTAAACCCTAAACCCTAAAAATATATAAAAAATAATAAATAAAACCCCTAACCCTAAAACTGACCCTAAACCCTAAACCCTAAACCTTAAAACCCTAAACCCTAAATCTCGAAACCCTAAACCCTAAACCATAAACCCTAAACCCTAAACCCTAAACCCAAAAAAAGAAATAAACCCTTAACACTAAACCCAAAATCCCAAACCCTAAATCATAAACCTTAAACTAACCCTAATCCCTAAACCCTAAAAAGCTAAAAACTTAAACCTAAACTAAATAAAACCTTGAAATACAATTAATAGAAAAACCTAAACCAAAATAAAAGAAAATAATAAAATAAATTAAAAACATAAACTAAAACATAAACTTAAACCTAAACCTTAAAAGAAAATAAACTATAAAATAAAACCTAAACTAAAATAAAATAAATAAAAACCTAAAATAAACTAAAAAGATAAAAAACCTAGATATAATAAAACCTGAATGTAAAATAAGAATAAAATAAACCCAAAATAAAATGAAATAAAAATTAAATAAAAACTTAAACCTAAAAAATAAACCTAAATATAAAACTTAAAAATAAATAAAAAATAAAACCTAAACCCTACACAAAAAAACCTAAACCTAAAATAAAAAATAACAAATAAACCTAAAACTAAACTAAAATAAACTAAACCTAAACCCTAAACTAAATAAAATAAAATAAACTAAAAATAAACCTAAACCTAAACTAAAAAATTAAACCTAAAAATAAAACTAAATTAAAAACCTAATACCTAAACCTAAAAAAATAAAATAAAAACCTAAACCTAAACCTAATAATAAAAAATAAAACCTAAACCTAAAAATAAAAAATAAAAATAAAACTAAACTAAAAGATAAACATAAACCTAAACCTAAGCCTAAAAAATAAACTAAAATAAAAAACCTAAACTCAAACAAATAAACATAAAATTAATAAACTAAACTAAATAAAAATAAAAAATAAACCTCAATAAAAATATAAAATAAACTAAATTAACAAAATAAAACAAAACCTACCGGTTTACTTAATTAAAAAAAAATGCTAAACCCTAAACACAAAATCCTAAACCCTAAACCCAAAACCTTAAAACTAATCCTAAAACCTGAACCATAAACCCAAAACCTACAACCCTAAACCCTAAAAAATTGAAAACTTAATCCCTAAACTAACACTAAACCCTAAACCCTAAATCCTAAACCCTGAACCCTAAACCCTAACCCTAACACTAAACATTAAACCTTAAACCCTAAAGAAACCCTAATCCCTAAAGCCTAAAGCCTAAACCCTAAACCCTAACCCTAAGCTAACCCTAAACCCTGACACTAAAAACCCTAAACCCTAAAGACTAAAAACTAAACCTTAATCCCTAATCTCTAAACCCTAACCCTAAACCCTAAACACTAAAACCATAAACCCAAAAACCCTAAACCCTAAACCCTAAACCCTAAACCCTAAACCCTAAATTTTAAACCCTAAAGACCTAAAAACCTAAATATCTAAAAAGCTAAACCTAAACTAAATAAAACATAAAAATAAAATAAATAAATAAACCTAAACCTAAATAAAATAAAAAGTTAATAAAAACCTAAACAAAAACTTAAACATGAACATAAACCTAAAAATAAAATAAAATAAAAAAATAAAAATAATCTAAAATAAAAAAATAAAAACCTAAACTAAATTAAAAAATAATATTAACCTAAGAATAAAAAACTTAAATAAAATAAAAACTAAATGTGAAATTAAAAATTAAACTTAAAATAAAATAAAATAAAAAATAAATAAAGACCTAAACCTAAAAATAAAATCTAAAAATAAATAAAAAATAAAACCTAAACACTAAACTAAAAAAAAAACCTAAACCTAAATTAAAAATAAAATAAAAAATAAAATAAACCTAAAACTAAAATAAAATAAATAAAACCTAAACTTAAACCTAAAAGAAACTAAACATAAACATAAACCTAAACTACATAAAATAAAATAAACTAAAAGTAAACCTAAACATAAATTAAAAAATAAAAATCTAAAACCTAAACCTCAAAAAAAAAAATCCTAAACCTAAACCTTAAAATAATAAATAAAACCTAAAAAAAATAAAATGAAAAAAAAAAACTCAACTAAAAATAACCTAAATCTAAACTTAAAACTAAAATAAACTAAAATAGAAACCTAAACGAAAATAAATAAACTAAACTAAATAAAAACTAAAAATAAATGTAAATAAAAATAAAAAATAAAATAAATTAAATATACTAAATAAACCTAAACCTATCAGTCTACTTAATTTAAAAAAAAAACCTTAAACCCTAAACCCTAAACCCTAAACCCTAAACCTACAACCCTAAACCTAAACCCAAAACCCAAAACCCTAAAAAATCAAAAACCCTAAACCCTAAACTCTAAACCCTAAAAGCATAAAACCTAGATCCCTAAATCCTAAACCCTAACCCTAAACCCTAAACCCTAAACCCCAAACCCTAAACCTAAACCTAAACCTAAAGTAACTAAATAAATTAAAAAATAAACCTAAACCTAAACCTAAACCCTAAGAATGGGCAAAACCTTGACGATGGGAATATCACCATCCAGCTCGCCTAGATCGATGGAGGTGAAGCAAGGCATGGTTATCGAATGGTGGTGGGGATCTAGAGGTGGATATGGAGGTGGTCGTAGTGGTGGTTATGGAGGAGGAGGTTACAGCCATGGTGGTGGCGAGGGAGATAATGATGGTGGATCCTACTACTGAGAGGGATGGTTCCATGGGAACCGAGAAACTCAAGAATCAACCGATCCGCTACATATGGAACTCTTTATAGTAGAGATGGTTCTATTTAGGTTTTGATTTTCTATGCATGCTCATTTTTTATCTATGTCATCGCTTGTGTCTTAGAAAACATGGTTTGTTACTTGGTTGATGAAATAAAAAAAGAAATGTTGAATTTGAATTTGTTCTCTATTAAAAAAAACTACAAACCCTAAACTACAATGTAAACCCTAAACCTAAAACCTAAACCCTAAGCCATAAAAAATCTAAACCCTAAACCCTAAATCCTAAACCCTAAAACCATGAACCCTAAACCCTGAACCCTAAATCCTACACCTTAAACCCTAAACCCTAAACCCCAAACCCTAAACCCTAAACCCTAAACTAACCCTAAACCCTAAAAAACTAAAAACCTAAACTTAAGCAAAATAAAACTTAAAAATGCAATAAATAAAAAACATAAACTAAAATAAAATAAAAATATAAATTATACTAAAACTAAAACCTAAACCAAAAAAAACAAAATAAAAAATAAAGACTAAAATAAAATAAAATAAATGAATAGCTAAACTAAACTAAAAATAAAAAACCTAAATAAAATAAAAACTAAAACTAAAATAAACCTAAAATAAAATAAAATAAAAACTAAATAAAATCCTAAACTTAAAAAATAAACCTAAAAAATAAATTAAAAAAACATAAACACTAAACTAAAAAAGAAAACCTAAACCTAAAATAAAATTAAATAATCCAAAACCTAAACTAAAATAAACCAAACTAAAATAAATAAACTTAAACCTAAACCTAAACTAAATAAATAAAATAAACTAAAAATAAACCTAACCTAAAACTAAAAGATAAAACCTAAATAAAAACATAAAATAAAACCTAAAAATAAAAAAAAATTAAAACTTAAACCTAAACTTAAAAAAAAAATAAACTTAAACCTAAAAAAAAAAATAAAACTAAACTATAAAATCAACCTAAACCTAAACTTAAACCTAAAAAAATAAACTAAAATAAAAACCTAAACTAAAATAAAAAACCTAAAATAAACTAAACTAAATAAAAAATAAACCTAAATAAAAATAAAAAATAAAATAAACTAAAATAAATAAAAATAAACTAAATAAATTAAATAAACCTAAACCTACCAATTTACTTAATTTAAGAATAAAATAAAAATAAAAATAAAAATAAAAAATGCCTAACCCTAAACCTAAACCCTAAAACTAATAAAAACCTACAACCTAAAACAAACCTTAAACCTACAACCCCCAACCTAAACCTAAACCCAAACCCTAATCCTCAACCCTAAACCCTAAACCTTAAACTCTAAAACCTAAACTCTAAACCCTAAACCCTAAAACCTAAACCCTAAACCTTAAACTACCCTAAAACCCTAAACCCTAAAACTAACTATAAAAAACCCCTAAACTCTAAACCCTAAACCCTAAACTCCTAAAACCTAAAACCTAAACCCTATACCTAACCTAAACCTAAACCTAAACCTAAACCCTAAACTTAAACCCTAAACCTAAAAAATCTTTAGCCTAAACTAAACTAAACTATTAAATGTTTTCTTACTTTTGGTTGCTGGTGGTTCTTATTTTCTATCTTGGTTGCTGGTTTCTCAGCTTGGATTTGTCTTATTTGCCTTGTTACTCTTGCTGTGGATGAGATGGTTTCTACTTTATTATTTTTATTTTTTTTGGTTGGTTTGTTGGCTCCCTCTTGAACTCAAATTACTTTTTGCTCATTTTTTATGGTTGAATGGGTGGCCTTCCTAGTGGGAACTATTGTATTTGTTATCTTCTGGGCCATCTTTGAGAGTTTCATGGCTACTTTTTGGGGGTTACCTCCTAGTTCCTTTTATTGTTGATCCTTCTTTTCCTTGGTTTTGTGTTTGGTTATTCTCCTAGATTAGCCTCACTGATGCATTATTAGGTTTTATGTTATCATTATGCTTTTATTGGTTAGTCTTTATTTCGGGAAGTTTGGTTTTTGAGGTCTTGGCTACTGCTTATTGCCTTTCTATGGTGGTTCTTCTTTTGGGCCTTGTTGGTGCTTTGTTGGTTTTCTACTTTTCCTCTGTTGGGGATGCTTCCTTTGTTGGTTACTTATGATGGGTTATTCTCGATGGTTGCCTTATATTATTTTACTTAGCTAGTTTGGTTGGAGGACTTTAGTTATCCTTGGAATCTTGGTTGGTTGATTTTTTTCCTTGTTGGTCTTTTCCTTCTTCTTGGACAATTTCTGGTGCATTTTATTGTCAATAACATTTTTTGATCCTTTGGATTGACTTTTCATTTGTTGGTTGGTTGCTTTTGGCCCCCTTTTGTGTGGCTATTTTATCTTAGTGATTTGCACCGCATCTTATGTTTCCTTCATTTGATGGTTTCATTTCTAACCTGTTTAGTCATTTGTGGTTGCTCACTCTGGTTTGGCTTGTTGACTGCTACTTGTTGGGAATTTTGCTTGAGGGCTCCTATCTTAGTTTTGTTGGTTATTTCTCTGTTAATTAGCATGGGTCTGGTGCTTGCTGATGGCTGGTTCTAGTTTTCCCTAGTTTGGAGATTGGATGAGTATTTGCATAATGGTTATTGTTGGTGTTCTGACTTTATTTTAGCCTCTCTCAGTTATTATTATTAGTATATTGTGGTTTTCATTTTATGGTTTGGCTGCTAGCTAGTTGCCGTTTTATTTTAATGGTGCAGGATCTAGAACTCTATGGACTGGCCTTGGTGGTTTTCTTATATCGTATATGCTATGATGGCTTTGATGTTACTCACCTCTTCTCTCGGTTGGAAGCATTACATATGATTGTAAATTTCTTTATGAAGTTTGATGCTCAAATGTATTGTTGCCCCTTGGATGATCCTAATTGAACCTTTCTCATTCTCAGCTTCTCCTTTTCCTCTCTTTGTCCTTATCCTTTTAGCTTATGCTCGTAGTGTTTTGCAAATTTCTTTTACAAGTTGGAACTTTATGAGGGAATGGTCATTACTGTTAACCTAAGTGTTATTGTGGATCTTGCTTATCTTACTTTCTCAAGGAATCATGAACTCAGACTCATCCTTTACTATTTTCAAGATTTAGTCTTACTGTCTTTTCTCTTATGTTTTTCATGTGTATTTAC
This sequence comes from Cymbidium sinense, assembly GCA_021442155.1. Taxonomy (NCBI): domain Eukaryota; kingdom Viridiplantae; phylum Streptophyta; class Magnoliopsida; order Asparagales; family Orchidaceae; genus Cymbidium; species Cymbidium sinense. The sequence continues at coordinate 5,844,869 of CM038215.1, read as the reverse complement.
TTTTTTAATTTTCTTTTCTATTTGTAATGTACTCAAATGGGGTTTAGCTCTTTAGGTTTCTTGTATCTGAGCGTAGAATTTTAGAGTTTTACCCTTTTAAGGACATTATATCTTTCCTTTATATGGTAATAGTATTCCAACATTCCCCCCCTAAAATTAAACCTAAACAAACCCCTAAATGATAAACCTAAAACTAAACCTAAACCTTAAACCTTAAACCCTAAACCCAAACCCTAAACCCTAAACTCTAAACCCTAAATAATAAACCCTAAACCTAAACCTAAAGTAACTAAATAAATTACAAAATAATCCTAAACCCGAAAACCTAATAAACATAAACCCAACTATATCCTAAGAATGCAGAACCTTGATGGCAAGAACATCACTCAACCAGCCCTAGATCCATGGAGGAGAAGGCGAGGTACAATTATCACAGTGGTGGTGGAGGATCTAGAGGTACCGGATAGAGGTGGTGGTCGAGCAATGGTGGTTATGGAAGTGGGAGGAGAGTGATGAGGTTACCATGGTGGTGGTGAGGGAGAGATTTGGGATATAATGGTGGATCACCGAGAGGTGGTGATGGGAACTAGAAACCAAGAATAGCCAATCTACTTTATTGAATTGTATCTTTATAGTAGATGATTAGTTATCTAGATTTTGATTTGCTCTATGCTTTTTTTATCAATGTCATCGCTATGTCTTAAAACTTGGTGTGTGGTGTTTATTTTGAGATGTGGGACACCACATAGATCTTAGGGGGTACTTATTGAAATGATCAGGTATGACATTAAGGAAGATGCATTATCTCAAAAGATAGAAATTATCACCCTATAAAGGACCTAATCACCTAATAAGGACTCTTAAGCCTTGATGGGTCTTTGAATGTACCAGAGACCATTCCCTACTTTACATGAAAAACTAAAGTAGCATTTATATTAGGCAAGCCTCCATAGTTAATTACATCCTAAGGGATGTGAATCCCTTAAGAATACCCTCGATTAAAGTAGCAATTAAAGTCTCTAAATATTTTAAGGCTAGACTATCAGAGGATTAGTTGTATTGAAAAGTCAAGTGGAAAAACTTAAGGAGAAGACTTATTATCAAAGCCAAAGGAAACAAGTAGGGAATGCTCTTGATACTAGGAAACCTAGTGAGCATTTCAACCTATTCTATAATTGGGCTTTATAATTTTGAAATTGAAATGAAGATCAATTTTGTTAAAGTTGACATTTCATTAGAAAGGGACTTGTAATCCAATACAAGATTATGGAGATGCCTAAGAGGTGAGGATTTATGCTTGTAGCCAAAAGAAATAGCCACCAAACCTAAATATAGTGAGCTTTAGCATAAGCCAAAGTGCGACCTAAATCTAAGCCCTAAATCAAAATGAAGCATATGGTTTAACTCTAAAGAGAGGATAAACCACATTGGACCATCTAGAGTGGCCAACTAACACCTCCTATGCTTTAAATCCATGAAGTTTCATATGATTTGCAAGATTAGTTAGGCTATTATTTAATTAGAAAGAAACTAAAGTCCTTAAACCCACTCCTAAGAGACTAGACCATGAGTGGTATGAGCATATGACTTAGTCTAGTAAAATCTTTTCAAATTTTATTTATTTTGACACTTCATTTTGATAAAGGCTTTTTTTGATGCCTACATGCATGATGAAATAAGGTTGTTATTAAATTAAGAAGAAAGGGTTTTTCCAACACAAAGGATGCCCTCACGGTCAAGCATTCCTCTTGTGCAAGGATGGAAATCCTTATTTTCAAGAGAAATAATATGATGTGCATGTTGTTGGCCATTCAACATTCATAGGGTTGCTAAATCTTTTAATTATCTTGATTTATGTCCTAGGCTTTATGTAAGGTTATGAATTATTTAAAACTTTAGTTATGAGTTGTAGTTGGGTATAAAGGTTAATTTTTCTATGAGCCTAATCCATTCAAGGCCACACATTCAAACATCAAACATATAAAGAAACTAAGAAAAGCATGCCATCCTAATTGTGTACTTTAAACACAACATCAAACAATTTTATTGCTAATGCAAAAGAATAATGCAGGTGATAGGTGTCACGCATACAACCCAAAAAAAAAAATGGTAGCAATCTACCCTTATACAACCGATACATAGAAGAATAATTTTCAATTTAAAAATGATAAATGCTATGGTGGGGTCTTCAAGTCTTCATGTATTTATGTATCTTTCTCTTTCTTTGATTTGGTTTGCTCCACTTCAGGGGCATCACATGGCCTCCCAGGACAAAGCCTTCTAGCCAATGCTCATCCTTATCCTCCCATAGCACTAATCCTAATTTCTAATGCAAAAGTACAAAAAAATAAGAAAAGTAAATCTAACTACACAAGATAAGTGTTAGCTAAACACACATACAACCCAAGCGATATATTTATAATTTGGACTTAACACCTACACATGGGTAACCAAGCCCATCACCCTAACTTGGATTATGCTTAAGGCTTAAGCAACCTATAAAGAGAGCATTTATATTTATTTTTAAGCATCCCCTAAAATAATCTCTTATAGAAAATATGATTAGGCTAATCTGACCTACCATCTACAAACATACACTCTAACATCCAATCTAAAATAATACATCATAAAAAAAGCATACATCACACCATGCATCATCTAAACATAAGGCAGGAAGTTGTGACTTAATCTAATGTGTGTGTATTAAGGCTTGTGTGGTATGTCCTAACTAGGCTTTAGAGTTAAGATTTTCTAAGTGTAGAAAGATTCAACTTAAATGGTGGTTTCACTTCAAGTGCTTTAATTGATTTAAAAGTTTTAATTTGTGTTTTCTTTTGTTACATATGACCTACACTTAGCAACTAAGTATTGTAAAGAGAAGAAAAGATGTTACCTTTTTCCTCCCTACCTTAAACTACTTTCTAAAGCATGTTAATTTGATTTAGTTCTCTTTAGTGAATGGCTTATTACACATTTTAGATTAATCCTAAGTTTAGGTTCTATTTAAATAATTCTATTCAATGTGAAAGGCTTCTTAAAATTAATCTAATTGAAATACTATCACATGACACATAGTAAATCATTCCTTTCCATCACATGTAACATGCATATGATTAAGTCTTAAGTATTCCTACACATATAATATGTTTTAGCACACTTGAATGATGGATGAGTATGTACATTTGAAGCTTTATATTTCCTCCGATGAATTATTTTATCATATTAATTTAAGGCTCTATCTAAATTCTTATGCAAAAATACATAGGGATGAAATTAAACAGGTACATGTCATTATCAACCAAGGAAGTGAGGTAATCAAATGACCTCCTTGGGTCAGCTAAAGCCTCATTTTTTGGGATGTCCAGACTATGTACCATTACATTCAAACCATATGTAAATTTACATGCATGAACATAAGAAAGAGAGCTCCAAATCAAATGATCATTTAATCCATTCACTTGAACAATTACAAATGCATGTATTTTTAATAAAAAGGAAGGATTACCATTCTCTAATTAAATACACATGTATGTATAAAAGACATAAGTAAGTACGATCCTTTATTAAACTTGGGAAGTGAGGTAATCAAATGACCTCCTTAGGGCTAGCTAAAGCCTCATATTCTTGAGATGTCCAGAATATATATCACTTTTCTTAGATACATACACATCTACTCATAATTTGGAGAATGAAAATCAAAAAAAAGTGATATTTAATTTGATTGAATCATTTATGTATATGAATTAAAGCATCCAATAGTATTGAGATACATAAGAATGAAATCAAATGGAGTAATGCCATTGTTAAACTGAGAAGTGAGGTAATCATATGACCTCCTTGGGGCTAACTAAAGCATCATATTTTTGGATGTCCACTATATACCCATTAACAATCTCACTTACATAAATCAATACATGAATAAAAGGAAAGGAGCTTCACTTTATACATTTAAGCTATAATCAAATGCATCTCCTATGTATTTATAACTAACATTCATAACATATGTAACCATTCATTTATAAGCTTTGGAAAATATGTTTGGATTTAATAGTGATAATAGCCACATATTATAAATTAAATCAACACATTGACATAAAGGAAAACCATTTGACTTAATGAATTTTGAAAAGATGAATGTATGATTTCAAATGACATACAACATTTAACATGATTGAAAGGAATGAATGAGCATAAACATGTGATTTCATTCAATTAAATTAACTCTAAGGACAATCAAATCAAATAAAAGCATTTAAAGAAAACCAAGGCTTTTTAATTATCACTTTCAATTTGGTTTGAAGAAATGAGGAAAGTTTTGATCCTAACCCATTCCCATGTTTGTGATTTAATTTCATTTAATGAAAAGTAATTGTTGGTTAATTAGTTGTACTATGCATTAAATCCATTAATTGATTAACCCTTACCTATGTTGCCTTAATTTAATTAACCAAGTAATTATGATCCAACATGATATGTACATACATTGGAAATTAAAAAATGAACCTAAAAAAATGAAAGAGGCCTAATGCAATTTATTATTAGTGATTAATTAAGTTAAGAAACTAAATTAAGTACTTTCATGGTTTTTCCACACATGTGGGTTAACCATAATTTCCTTAAATGTCATTAGGATATTGAACACCTAAAGATCTACCAATGAATTGATTAATTAGGATTCCATGTGATAATAGTTTCAAATTGATTAATTAAGTAATTTAATTAATGAATTAAACCATCAATTAATCCCAAATTAATGAATTGATTATTAGTGAAATGGACTTAGGGAAAAGATTGGGAAAGAGTTCCCAATCTCATTTTCCATGCCCATTCACTATTTCACAATGAGTAGCAAGCTTAACTAATGATTTTCTTACTGTTTAGAATATTAATTAATTGCTTAATTAATTAGAAAGTAAGGTTAAGACAAACCAATTTCCTAATTAACCAAGCAATAAATCCTAAGAAAATTATGGGAGAGGTCATCCCATTAATCAACCAAAAAGTTTGGGATTAAATTATTATGTAATTAGAGTAATTAAGCTAATTAAGTTTTAATTAAACCCAAATTAAGCCTTAATTACTCAAAATTAATTGGGATCAATTTTAATTGAATCTCAAAATACCTTCAAATAAATATATACTTGCATTTTTATGATTTGTTATAATTTTCCAAAGTTTCAGCTGATTTAAATGATTTTCCATGATTTTATAAAGTCCATTAATTTTAATTTATTTGAACTAAATGTAATATCTCTCCCAATCTAAATCTTTTGACTTGAAATTTTATGGTAGTAGATTTTAAGCTCAATTTTATCTCTCGAGAATTTCAAATCAATCTAATGTGTCATTTTAGTTTAATTAATGAAATTTGATTTTCCCTAAAGCTTAAATTAAGCTCATAATATTCAATAAAATTTGGGGCTTTTGGATTCATTGATTCCTCTGAAAGACCAATCCAAGAGCCCTTTTTTTTCAATTTTAGTTAAGTATTTTATTTTCTATGAACGTTTTAGGTGTTTTAATTAATTTTAAAAGTAGAAAATCCCTAATTTCTTACTTAACCTACCAAGCCGCCATGTGGTATGCTGTGCATCAGTGCCGTAGTAGATGAGCGAGAATATGGACAAGGATGCTGGATCGATCGACCATCTGATCATGGTTGATGATAGATGATTCATGTTATCTGAGCCACATGATCCACTGATTAGAGCTATACGATCTGCATGATCTAAGTCATCCATCTTCCTGAATGGGAGATCAGATAGCTTGCAAGCAATCTGGTAGAAGAGGCAGACGGAACGCTATTCTTGATGGGATTTTTTTTATTCTTGTGAAAAATTGAATGGAAAACTTCATTTTATGCTCAATTTTTCAACGATCTCATCAAAAATCACTCCAAATGCATGGGCATGATGTAAAATAAAAAAATTGCAAGGTTTATCTAAAGAAAATTTCTAAAATTGATCAAAAAATAATCACAAATAAAAGAACCTAAATGATCTATGGTTTTGAAAATTATCTCATCGAGGATGATTTTGGTGATGATCCGAGTGTGCTCTGAGTAAAAGAAGAAGCTTTAGAATGGGTTCGCTTTTCTCACTTTAATAATGTATCCACCACACACCACTTCACTAGAATCCACTTGATTTTGATGGTTTTGCTCAAAACCAAGTAGAATGGTTTGGTTTGAGAGCTCTAAGAGAGTGAAATGAGTGTGAGGAAGAGTTTTTGCCTCTATTTTTTCTCCTTGTAATGGTCAAAAATCACCTCATTCATGGTGATTTTGGCTCCAAGTGGGTGTCCTTGCTTGGGGTGGTTGGGATTCTCCTTAGGTTTAATTTGGTTGCCCAAGGCATGGGAGGTGGTGCTATGAAGGACAAGTGGGTGTCCTAGCAAACAAAAGTGGAGGTCCTTCATGCCAAGTGTTCCAATGGGGAGGTGAGGTGATTTCACCTCCCATAAGTCATGGACCCAACCACCACCACTTAGTCAGTTGGATAGTGTCCTTGGAGCCTAGTGGACCAATGGATGAGTGCTAAGTGGCCAAGGAAGAGAAATGACCATTTACATGATGTTTTGTCTTATGTACCCTTAGACCAAGGGTAGAGTGGTCATTTGATATTGAATTTGATTTAGATTTGAAATGAGTCAACATTGAGTTGGACCAAATTTCATGTCATTTTGGAGTTCATTTGGTTAGGTTTGGCTCAATTTGACCTAGGGTCAAAATGGGTCAAAATGGGTTAGGTGACCAATTTGTCAAATAAATCAAGGATTAGTCAAGTTCATATGACTATTTGGAGAGGATGCTTTGGTTTGATTTAATTTGATTTAATTTGAGTTTAGTCTAATTTGACCCTTTATGTCAATTTGAGCTTGGGTCAAGAGGCCAATTGGGCTAGGTTTGGCTTAATTGAAGGTCAATTCATGTTTAAATATTGATTTTGGGTTGATTTGAATCATTAGTTTCAATGGATTTTATTTAGGTTAAAATTTGGCTAGTTTGGGTTCATATATGCTAAAGGGTTGACTTGGTCAATAGGCTAGGTTGACTTGGTTTGACCCAATTTATATAAATTGATCAACAATCATGACATAAACTTTGGATTGCTTAATTTAGTTTGATTTGGATTGAATTGGATTTTGGTTCATGTATGTCAAATTGGCCACTTTAGGTCAAGTGAACCAATTAGATTTAGTTGGCTTTACTTTTGAGTTTGATTTAGTTGAGTTTATATATAGATATATATATATATATATATATATAATATATATATTTGAGATTGATTATTTTGAATGTTTGATTCAAAATGTCAAAATATTTGACTTGGGTTGATTTTGGTTTGACTATGATAGGTTTCATTTATATTTGGATATGGTTGAAGGAATGATTGATTCAAGAGAAAATCCATTGATTTTGGCTTTATTTAGATGGGTTTTGGCCAAGTTCAAAGAAATGGCTTAAAGGGTTTAAATTGGGTTTTGATTTGATTTTGGATTTGGTTTTGGCTATTTGAATTTATATTTCATTTATATTTGAGAAGATAATTGAAGGTACAATTGATTTATAAGAAAATCAATTGAGTTGATTGAATTGGATAGAAATTTGGCTAAGTTCATGTTGATTAAAGGGCTTGGGAAGGATTTCAAGTTTGGATTTGATCTTGGGTTTCAATCATTTGGAATTGAGTTTGGACTTGGATTTGGATTTGGATTTAATTGAGTTTGGTTTTGGATATTTGGATTTGAATTGAATTTAAGGTGTACATGGATTGGGTTTAGCTATAGGGTAGTGATTTTCCTAAGTCCCTAAGGCATGGCCTAATCCTATGATTAACCCTTCTAAGTCTCTAGTTAGGTTAGTGTTCACCTACTCTAGAAGTGTCTTATGACTAAGGAAACCTTGTGTCTAAAGGTTTAGAAGAGAGGTTGAGAACTCACCCAAAAGTGAGGTCAACAAAGGACCCCAATGTGGTGTAACTGACAAGGCACATATTAGCATTGATCGAGATGATCAACATCCAAAAGACTGCAAATACAAACAAAAATGATCTATACCTAAACCCAAAGGTAGATAGAATCACAATAGTAATAAATCTCTTTATGCAAAGGCATAAGAGAGTTAAATGGAATCGGATTGAGTATGTGAACCTTCCACTAGGAAGTAAGTTGAAGCTATCCACCAGGGATATGGATTTGAGTCTCATTAGGAATATGATTTGGGTGTGTATTCGGGATAAGAATCTATAATCTAGGATGGAATGTGAGCCTTCCACTAGGAAGTAGTTCTCCGCTTGGGATAAGAGTTTGATGGTATTTCTTATGGCTCCCGGGAGATTAATTTGATTTGCCCGCTAAGAGAAGTTTGGTTTGTTCTGATATGTTTTAATTTGACTCATTGGGAAGGTTGGTTTCAAATTTAGTTTATTATGGATCATGTTACAATGGACCCACTTAAAGGGGCAATGTCGGCCTTGACCTATCTCAAATTTACAAATCCAAAGGGTAGTCTACCAGTATAAGGTAGGACTATCCAGCCTAAGGGGTTGCCTTTGTGAAAAGGTTGTACTTAGAAGAAAGCATAGACTTACATCTTCCAAAGCAGGATCAATCGCTAGGTCTTTCTCCCTTGGTTAGAGAAACTAGAATCGACTAGGTCAAACTGAAGAAGTGTCTTCTTGCCTGCCACCTCCTTTCTACTGATGGCTGCGAGGGCTAGAATATCTGGAAAGAGAACCATATAAGACCTTCACTTGAATGTTGTTGACTTGAATTATTTAGTTGATTTGATTATTGAATTGGAACCCACATTTAACAAATTTAGGTATGCTAAATGGGGTTCAAATATTAGAGAGATTTTGAAATTTTTTTTGGAGGAGAGACTTTAAATTTGATTTAAATTTAGAACCCACATTCAACAAATTTGGGTATGTTGAATGGGGTTCAAATGTTTTAGAGAGGCTCTTAATTGATCCTTCCATTGGCTCACATTTTAATTTGATTTTATGTTGGGACCCTCATTTAATAAATTTGGGTATGTTAAATGGAGGGTCAATTGACTTTGTTTTGAATTAGATTTTGGAATCTTCACTTAGGAAATTTATGTATGCTAAATGAGATTCAAGTGCATGTTTGAAAAAAAATTTTGAAAGCATTTTTGTTGTTTGTGATGATGTGTGTCATTTATTTGATTTGTTGAATTCAATTTGAAAATGGGATCCTTACTTAGCAAATTTAGGTATGCTAAGTGAAGCACAATGTGTTTGATGTATTTTGATTTGATTTTGAAAAATGAGACCCTTACTTAACAAATTTGGTATGTTAAGTAGGGATCAAGTGTGTTTGATGAGTTTGTTTTATTTTGTTTTGAAAGAGGAGAACTTCTATTTAACAAATGTGGTATGTTAAATAAAGTTCAATTTGTTTTCAATTTTGAAAAGGTGGGACTCTCATTTTACAAATTTGGGTATGTCAAATGGAGTTCAAGTGTGTTTGTTTTATTTGTGATTTTAAAAAGGGAACTATACTTAGGAAATGTGGGTATGTTAAGTAGAGTCCAATTTGCTTTTGATTTTGAAAAAGGGAATTCTCATTTGACAAATTTGGGTATGTTAAATGGAATTCAAATGTGTTGTAATTTTTAATGATTTTGAAAAGGGGACATTCATTTAACAAATTTAGGTATGTTAAATGGAAATCAATTATATTTTTCTTTTTGATTTTCAAAGATGGGATATTTGTGTGTGATGTTGCTTTTAAAAAGAGAAATTCCAACTTAGCACATGTAGGATGTTCTAAATGAAATTTCAATTTTATGTCATGATCTTATTTGAAAATAAAATCTTCATTCAACAAGCTTAGGTGTGTTGAATGGAGATTACTATTTTGAAATATGTGCTTTTGGATAAAGTATTTTAAAATTAATTGATTTTAAATTTTGAAAAGAACCTCCATGCAACAATCATTGATATTGTTGCATGAGGTTTTGTTATCTTTAAATGCAGATCTTTTGTCATGAGAATTTTAATTTGAGAAGTGCTTTTGAAAGTATATATCTTTATGCAAAGATTTTATTTTCTTAAGTATGAGATGAACCTTGCCTCACCAAAAGAATGGTAAAGAGGTTCTAAATATTTAGTCATCTTCTTTAGTTAATTCAAATTTTTTTAACTATTGGGGGACATAATAGGGGTTTTAAGACCTACATGGAGTGAGGTCTTAAAACCTAAAGGATGTTAGCTAGATCAACCTAAATATGAAATAAGCTATGCCAAAAGAAAGAAAGATAGTGTTGGACCCATATAAAATACAAGTCCACTATCGATGTTTGGAGACAATACTACTAGATGGAGAGAGGAACCTCCTCGCCAAAGAAAATTTGTGGTGTTTCTTTTTGAGATGTGGAACACCACATAGATCTTAGGGGGTACTTATTGAAATGATCTGATATGACATTAAGGAAAGATGCACTATCTTGAAAGATAGAAATTATCACCATATAATGGACCTAATCACCTAATAAGGACTCCTAAGCCATGATGACTTCCTTGGGCTAAAGCCTCATATTCTCAAGATGTCTATTATATACCATTAAATTCAAACCATATGTAAATTTACATGCATGATCATAAAAAAGAGAGCTCCAAATCACATGATCAATTAATTCAATCAATTGAACAATTGCAAATGCATGTATTTTTAATGAAAAGGATGGAATACCATTCTATAATTAAATACACACATGTATGCATAAAAGACCTAGCCAACTACGTGCCTTTGTTAAATCAGGGAAGTGAGGTAATTAAATGACCTCCTTAGGGCTAGCTAAAGCTTCATATTCCCGGAATGTCCAGACTATATACCACTTTTATTAAATACATACACATATATTCATAATTTGAAGAATGAAAATCATGCAAAAAAATGATATTTAATTTGATTGAATCATTTATGTATATGAATTAATACCTCTTCCAAATTATAGTATTGAAATACATAAGAATGAAATCAAATGGAGTATGTGCCATTATTAAACCAAGGAAGTGAGGTGATCAAATGATCTCCTTGGTGCTAACTAAAGCCTTGTATTCCTGGGATGTCCAGACTATATACCCATTAACATTCTCACTTACATAAATTAATACATGAATAAAAGGAATGGAGCTTCACTTCATACATTTAAGGTATACTCACATACATCTCTTATGTATTTATAACTAGCATTCATAGCATATGTAACCATTCATTTATAAGCTTAGGAAAATACATTTTGATTTAATAGTGATAATAGACACATATTATAAATTAATCAACACATGCAAGCTTGGCATAAAGGAAAACCATTTGATTTAATAAATTTTGAAAAGATGAATGTATGATTTCAAATGACATACAACATTTAACATGATTGGAAAGGAATGAATAAGCAAAAACATGTGATTTCATTCGATTAAATTAGTTCCTAAGTACAATAAAATAAAATAAAAGCATTTAAAGAAAACCAAGGTTTTTTAATTATCACTTTCAATTTCATATTTCATTTGGTTTGAATAAATTTAGGAAAGTTTTATGATCCTAAACCATTCCCATGTTTGTCATTTAATTTTGTTTAATGAAAAGTAATTAAGTTGATTTTATGAGTTAATTAAGTTGTATTATGCATTAAATCCATTAATTAAACCTTACCTATGTTGCCATAATTTAATTAACCAAGTAATTATGAGCCTACATGTTATGTACATACATTGGAAATTAAATCAGCAATGAACCTAAGAAATGAAAGAGGCCTAATGCAATTGGCTCACAATTAGTGATTAATAAAGTTAAGAAACTTAATTAAGTACTTTCATGATTTTTCCACACATGTGGGTTAACCATAATTTCCTTAAATGTCTTTAGGTTATTGAACACCTAAAGATCTACCCATGAATTGATTAATTAAGATTCCATGTGATTATAGTTTCAAATTGATTAATTAAGCAATTTAATTAATGAATTAAACCATCAATTAATCCTAAATTAATTAATTTCCATTCAAGTACAAGGACTTGGGGAAAAGATTGCGAAAGAGGTCGCAATCTCATTCCCCATACCAATTCACTATTTCACAATGATTAACAAACTTAATTAATGATTTCCTTACTATTTAGATTATTAATTAATTGTCTAATTAATTAGGAAAGTAATTAAGGTTAAGATAACCAATTTCCCTAATTAACCAAGCAATAAATCCCAAGAAAATTATGGGAGGCTAAGGTCATCCCATTAATCAACCTCATAAAGTTTTGGATTAATTACTTAGGTAATTAGAGAGTAATTAAGCTAATTAAGTTTTTAATTAAACCTAAAATAAGCCTTAATTATGATTCAAAATTAATTGGGATCAATTTTAATTGAATCTCTTCTCAAATATCTTCAAAATAAATATATACTTACATTTTTAGGATTTCACTATGATTTTTTATAATTTTCCAAAGTTTCAGCTAATTTAAATGATTTTCCATGATTTTTATAAGTTTCATTAATTTATTTTAACTATTTGAATTTCAAAATGCAATATCCCCTGATCCAGAAACCCTTTTAACTTAAAATTTGTATGGTAGGTAGATTTTAAGCTCACTTTTAATCTCTTAAAAATTCAAATCAATCTATTTTGTCATTTTAGTTTAATTAATGAAATTTGATTTTCCCTAGAACTTAAAATTAAGCTCAAAATATTTAGTAAGATTTGGACCCTTTTCCTTCTTTGGATTCCTTTCAGAAAGACAAATCCAACGAGCCATATTTTCAATTTTTAGTTATGTATTTTATTTTATTATTTGAATTTTTGAAGATTCAACTATTTTTAATAAATTTTTAAAAAGAAGAAAATCCCTAATATTTTACTTAACCTAGTCAACAGCGAAAGATTGACCGCACACCACATGGCATCACGCGTGAGTGGTCGGTATGATGCCACATCGCGATGAGGAATGATAAGGATGCCTAAATCGACCGATCGTCATCGGATGGGATCGATTAATAAGCATGATCCACGTGATCTGAACTGCACGATCCACTGATCAGAGCCATGTGATCCATATGATCTAAGCTTTATATTTCCTTGAATAGAAGATTAGATGGCTGACGGGCAATCCGGTGGAAGAGGCGGATGGAACACTATTACGGGCAAGATTTTTATGATTCTTATGAAAAAATTGAATGAAAAACTTCATTTTAGGCTTGATTTTCTAGCGATCATCACTGGAAATCTCTCAAAATGTGTGGGGATGATTTAAAATATAAAAAAATGCATGGGTAATCTAAAGGAAATTCCTAAAATCAAGAAAAACTATCACAAATAAAAGAACCTAAGGCCGGCTATGGTTCTTGAAAATTATCTCACCGGGAATGACTTTCAATGGTAGTGATGATCTGAACACGCCCTTAAGTACAAGAAGAAGCTTTGGAATGGGTTTGGGCTCTTACTTCACTTCAAGATAATGTATCCACCAATGGTCGCTGCTTCCTCGCCGAAATCCACTTGATTTTGATGGCTTTTTCCCAAAAGTCAAGTGGGAATGGTTGATTATTGGTTTGGAAGCTCTAAGAGAGTGAAATGAGTGTGTAAGGAAGAGTTTTTGCCTCTCTATTTTTTGTCTCCTTGCAATGGCTAAAAATCACCACATTCATAATGATTTTTGGTTCCAAGTGGGTGTCCTTGGCTTGGGGTGGTTAGGATTCTCCTTAAGTGGCTTAATTTGGTTGCCAAGGTATGGGAGATGGCTGCTATGAAGGACAAGTGGGTGTCCTAGCAAAGAGAAGTGTAGGTCCATCATGCCAAGTGTTTTAATGGGGGAGGGGAGGTGATTTCACCTCACCATGAGTCATAGTTGACCCAACAACCTCTTGGGTTAGGTTGTACAATGTCCTTGGAGCTTAGGTGAAATAATTGATGAGTGCCAAGTGGCCAAGGAAAAGAAATGCCATTTACATAGGTTTTTTTATCTTATGTGATGCCCTTGGAATAAGGGTAGAGTGGTCATTTAGCATTGAATTTTATTTTGGCATATTTGAAATGAATCAAAAGTGAGTTGGACCAAATTTCATGTCATTTGGAGTTCATTTATTAGGTTTAACAATTTGACCCATTTAAAATAAAAAAATGGGTTAGGTTAACCAATTGGTCAAATTAGGTCAAACCAAGGGTTATATCATGTTAATATAACTATTTGGAGAGGATTGTTTGGTTTGGTTCGATTTAATTTGGATTTAATTTGGGTTTAGTCTAATTTGACCCTTTATGTCAATTTGGGTCAACTAGTGTCAAGAGGGCCAATTGTGCTAGGTTTGGCTCAATTGAAGGTCCAGTCAAGTTTAAATGTTGAATTTGGGTTAATTTAAATCTTTGGTTTTCAATGGATTTGGCTTATGTTGTAATTTGGCTAGTTTGAGTTCATATATGCTAAAGGGTTGACTTGGTCAACTAGCTAGGTTGACTTTGTTTGACCTAATTTATATCAATTGATCATCTTAGGGTGATCAACAATCATGACATGAACTTTGGATTGGATTAATTCACTTTCATTTGGATTGAATTGGATTTTGGTTCATGTAGGTCAAATTGGCCTCTTTGGGTCAAGTGAACCAATTGGATTTAGTTAGCTTGATTTAGTTGAGTTTATATATAGATTTGATATTGATATATATATATATATATGCAATTGCAATGGGTTTGGATTCAAATGAGTTTTGGTTCATTTGAATATTTCAAGTCAAATGGGCTAGGTTGGGTTTGACTTGGGTTAATTTTGGTTTGACTGGATGATTGTAGATTTCATTTATATTTGGATAGATGATTGAAGGAATGATTGATTCAAAAGAAAATCCATTTATTTTGGCTTGATTTAGATGGGTTTTATCCAATTTCAAGGAATTTGCTTAAAGAGTTTAAATTGGGTTTTGATTTGATTTTGGATTTGCTTTTGGCTATTTGAATTTATATTTCATTTATATTTGAAAAGATAATTGAAGGTACAATTGATTTATATGAAAATCAATTGAGTTTGGTTTGAATTGGATTGAATATTTGGCTATTTTCATGAAGGTTGATTAAAGGGCTTATGAAGGATTTCAAGTTTGGATTTGATCTTGGTTTCAATCATTTGGAATTGAGTTTGGACTTGGATTTAGATTTGAAATTGAGTTTGAGGTTTGGTTTGAAATTTGGATTTGAATTGATGTCGTGGCTTGGCGTCTTCCCAGATGATTTTGTGGGGGAAACCGACGAATCCAATGGATCCTACTAGGGCATCAACTAACCTGGCTTTGGCTGCTTCAAAATCATTCAAAGACATCCTCACTGGTAAGAATAGCTATTCAGGTGAGTCCCTAGAACTTGTTTTGACTACTTTTAGAGGCATGCCGATGGTTATGTGCTCTGATCTGATTATGGAAAAGCTTGTTAAGCTGTTTGAATTTACTTTGGTTGGAAAGTTTACTCTTTGTAGGCTAGAAAACATTCGCTCTTTCTTTCATAGTCTGAAACTTTTGGGTGCTTTTATGATTGGTTTAATTGATCCCCGCCATATTTTGATTCAGTTATCAAATGATTTAGATTACTCACATGTATTTACTCGTCATTCATATTTTGTTTTCAATTGCCAAATGAGGTTGCCAAAATGCATTCCACTCTTTGATATTAGGGACCCAATCATTTCAGTTTCAATTTCTCTTCCCAATATGCGAATTCATTTCATTTATCATCAATTCCTTTTTAGTGTTGGTGCTTTATTTGGTCATCCGCTACAAATTGATTAGGAAATGGCTACAAATCTCAACCTTTTACAGCTAGAATCCTTGTTGAATTAGAAATTACAAAGAAACACCCCAAAGAAATCTAGTTGTGATCTTAAAATTATTATATGTAGAAAGTTGATTTTGAAAATTTTGTTGTCTTTTATTCCCAATGTAAATTCCACGGGCACAATAATTTGGAATGTTTCATTCTGCATCCTCACCTAAAAAAGAAAATTCTTATTAAGGAAACTATTATTCCTAACCTTAGGCTGACCAATGTTAAATATCAAAAAGTTAATTCAGAAAATAAAGGATTCATTGAATGTTCCTAATAAAGCTATTTTACCACTTATTTCTTCTATGAAATTGAAGGTTTCTAATGTGAAAAATAATAATTTCTTTAAACTTTTGGATGATGATTCTTTTTACTCTGAGTCGATCGTCGCATCCTTACCAATTTTCATTGATGAAAATAAATGTTTGAAAATATTAATGAGGATATCAATGTAATGCATCATTCAAATTTAACGGAGAATATGGCTTTGGTTTCTCATGGTATTCAGTTTGAAAAACATGACTTTACTTTAGTTCAAGATGATTTAAATTCTCAAAAAGATTTAGTTTTGTCTACTAATTTGGGTATTGAAGAAGAAGGGATTGATGTTCACACTTTCCTTCTTAATAAATCTATTTCGCTCGCCTTACACCCGATGCTCATTTGCCTTTAATAAATTCTAATGGCTTGGAAGAAGGAGAACTCACTTCTATTCAGGAGACTTCCACTAAATCTATGACAAATGTTGCTAAATCCTTCTCGCATGATGATTCTATGGGAAAAAGAAATGGTTTTGAAAAGTTATCATGCAAAAAAAAATGTTAAAAACTTCCCTCCCAAATTGTCCAAAAATAATAGATCTACTGCAACCTCTCTCTCCTCTCCTAATTAACCTTTTCTTAACCCCTTTTTTTTACTTATGTTTAATTTTTTATTTGAAATGTTAAAGGGATCGGTACCCTCTATATTTGTAATTATATTAAAAACCTTTGTCATATTTATAATATTTCTTTACTTATTATTTTGGAGCCTCTTATTCATGCAAACAAAATTAACCATTTTGCTATAATGATCAGTTTCAATAAATTTTTCTCTGATGTTAGAAATAAAACATGGTGTTTTTGGAATAATTTTGTGGAGGCTTCTATTCTTGATGATTTTAAACAAGTTGTCATTGCTCAAATATCTTATGGTGACTATTATGTTTTGGGCTCTTTTATCTATGCATCTTGTAATAGATCTGGTAGAAATCTTCTTTAGGAAAATTTGAGGAATTTGATACCTTTGTCAATAAACCTTGGTTTGTTGGTGGGCATTTCAACAATATTTTATTCTCTTCTAAATGAAGCGGTGGTTGCTCTCCTAATATTCATTTCATGGAAAAATTTTCCAATATGATCCTTGATTGCAATTTGATTGATATTGGCTTTAAGGGTTCAAATTTTACTTGGCAAAACTCTAGACTTTGGCAAAGGTTGGACCATATTCTTTTTAATACTCATTGGATTACTCAATATCCTATTACTTCTATTGATCAATTATACAGAACCTTATCAGATCATGCTCCTCTTTTGGTTTCTATTAAAGATAACTCTAATAGATTAAAAAATTTCTCTCATTTTAGATTTCATAACATGTGGATTCAGCATATTGATTTCTTTAATATTGTGGCTAACAATTGGAAAGCTCCCTTACATTCTGACAATTTGATTATGGGGATGAATAGATTTTGGTTTAAGCTTAAAAAACTTAAACAAAATCTAGGTTTGTGGAACAAGCATTGTTTTAAAAACCTTTTTACTAATATCAAAGAAATAGAAAATTTGGTTTGTGATCTTGAAGTCTCTGTTATGTTTGATCCTACTAAGATTAAGGACTTGATTGAGGTGAAAGATAAACTTCTTAATTTTCAAAATATGGAAGAGACTTATTGGTGCCAAAAAGCTACTAGTAAACATATTGCAAATGGTGATAGAAATACTAGATATTTCCATGCTTTAGTTAATAAAAAGAGAGCTTTAAATAATATTCAAAAAATTAAAGATGATAATGGAGAATGGATTATGGAGAATAATGATATTAAAGATTCAACCATTAATTACTTTAGAAATATACTTAATAAGAGTTGCTCTTATGAAGCTATTTCTAAATCGCACTTGATTCCTTCTATTATAAACAATAATGATAATGATTTGCTTACTATTGTACCTATTGAAGATGAAATTTTTAAAGTTCTTAATAGCATGAACATAGATTCTATTGTAGATTCTGAGGGTTTCACTACCCAATTTTTTCAAAAATGCTAGTTCTTTATTAAAAATGATTTGGTTGAGGCAGTGGTTGATTTTTTTAATGGTAATCCTTTTCCTAGATATTTTTCTTGCACTTCTATTGTTCTCATACCTAAGAAAGATAATCTGAACTATTAGAGTTATTTTAGACCTATTAGTCTTTGCATCTTCTTTAGTAAGCTGATTTCCAAAATTCTAACCAACAGGCTTAATCCTTTACTCCATAGGATTATCTCTTTAAACTAAACTAGTTTCGTTAGAGGTAGATTTATTTTTGATAATATTCTACTTTCTTAAGAATTAATTCATGATTTCGATGCTAAGACTAGAGGTGGCAACATTATGTTCAAATTAGATATTACCAAAGCTTTTGACAATACCTTATCCATATTCTAAATTTATTTGGGTTTTCAGATAAATTTATCTTTCTTATTAAAAATTGTATTAAAAATGCCTAGTTTTCTATTTTGCTTAATGGGGAAGCCTTGGGCTTCTTTCGTTCTTCCCATGGCCTAAGATAAGGGGATCCTCTATCTCTACCCTTATTTATTATTATTATTGAGTACTTATCTAAGAGCATCAATGATTTATTCTTAAATTTTCCTCGTATGCATTACAAAACTCTTAGTGTTCGTCCTATTTCTCATTTAAGCTATGCAAATGATTTCATTATTTTCTGCAATGCTTCTATTCATCATATCAAGAATGTCAAGATTTTTTAAAATAAATTTGTTTCAGAAAGTGGTATATCTATCAATCAAATCCTTCATATCACTAACTTTAAACATCAACACCTTCCTCTTAAGTACTTGGGTGCTCCTCTTTTTAAATGTCCAAAATGATCCCATCTTTTTGATGAGTTAATTCAAAAAATTTTAAATAAATTTTTTGTTTAGGAATTTCATTTACTTTCCTTTGATGGTTGGCTCACTATTCTTAAAAGCACTCTCAATTCAATGCCGCTTTATTTGATTCAAACTATTATCCCCACTAATGCTACTCTTATCAGAATTGATCACTTGCTTAATAATTTTTTTTGGGGATCCAATAATTCTACTAAAAGAATGCATCGGACTTCCTGGGATAAATGTTGTGGTCCATTGGGTGAAGGTGGCCTCAGTTGCAAACCGATTCATGAAGCTATTAATGCCTTCTCTTATAAGCTCTGGTGGAATTTTAGAAAGAATGATAGCCTTTGTGCTAATTTTATGATGAAAAACTATTTCCAAGGCAAAACCCTCATATCTGTGCTTATAAATTTCGTGACTCTCCGGTTTGGAAAAGGCTTTGCTCCATTAAATGGGTTGCTTAACCCTTAATATGTCGGGGTATTCATTCTAATTCTTCTTTCTTTTAGCAAGACAATTGGATTGGAAATGGCTCAATTGACTCTCTTTTATCTGCCCAATCTACTGCAGCAATCAAAGTTAAATCTTTCTGGCATAACAACACTTGGAACGAAAATAAACTTGAGAATTATATCCCTATTTCTCTTTTAGATAACTTTAGAAATATCTTTATTTTCTCTAACTAACCCAACCAAATTCTCTTTAAGCTTTCTTACAATGGTGATTTTGTTCTTAAAGAGGTTTCAAATTTTATTAGAGATAAACAAAACTCCTCAAATGTTTTCATTAAACTTTGGAACAATATCAATCCCATTTCTTCTTTGGTTTTAGCTTGGAGGATTTTGAATAACTTTATTCTTGTGGACTTTTTGCTCTGAAATAAAGGGTTTTATTTGCCATCAAAGTGCTATTGTTGCTTTCATACTGAAAATATTAATCATGTTATTGTCAATGGTGTTATTGCTTCTAAATTATGGTTATGGTAAGATGATTTATTTAATACCAACTACTTTCATGGCTCTCTTTCCATATATCAACTTCTTGAAGTCTGTTTCCAAAAAACTATGAAAGGTCATATCAAAGTTCTAGTTGATATTACCTTTATCTAGTTCATTTGGATGGATATAAATGATGCTAAATATCGTGGTACTCTGATGAGCTATAAAAGGATCCAATCTAGAACCAAAGAAAAAAAATTCAAGCTCTATTTAATGCAAATCTTATTAGTAACATTCATTTTACAGGTTATAAATTTGTGGCTAAACAATTGGGTATCATTCTGCCAGATGTTGACTCTTATAAAAGAGCTAGGATTATCCATTGGATCAAACCCAAAGAAAATTTAATTAAAGTGAATATTAATGGTTCTATTACTTCCAATAAATATGGTTGTGGTGGTATTCATAAGAATTCTAAAGGTACAACCATTTGTGCTTTTGCCTATCCTCTCAAAGCATGTTTTATTATCTGTTGAGCTTATGGATATCAATAAAGCTATTGAGATTTATTTGAATAAAGGTTTCCCCAAAATATGGATTTAAGTTGATGCGTTCTTGCTTTTTGACATGCTAAACTCTAATATAATAGGAAATGCTGATTTATTTTCTCTTCTTAATCATACCAAAAATCTTTTTTCTCAAGTTTGTTATAAAATTTGACATATCATTTATGAAGGTAATGCTTGTATTGATTTCTTGACTACTTTAGGTGCGAACTTAACTAATTTAACTTTATTTAACAATCAAAATTTTCCTAAACATTTAAGGGGTTTGGTCAACTTGGATAACACTGGATTACCTTATCTCAGATTATAATTTTTTTAGCTTGGTTTTTTCTATTGGTTTTTGATGAGCCATTACTTTTGGTTCCCCTTTGTTAAACCATTTTTGGGTTGTGGCCATTTTCTTATTTTCACTCTTGGGCCTATGCTGGGTTTTGTTTTTGAGCTCTTGCTTTTGGGTTGGCCTGGTGGTTCCTATTTTTTCTATCTAAGTTGTTTTGGTTTTTTCGGCCTGGTGGATGCTGTTAGCTTGGTTGGATGATTATTGTTGCTTGGTTGTTTTTGGTGACCTTCATTTGGGTGGTGGGTTTGCCTACTATTTTTTGTATGGGATTTTCCATATCTCTAAGTTGGTTGCTTCCTTAACTAAGTTGGATTTTCTACTGCTGTGGTGGTTGGCTGCGTGGCCTTATTGGTTGGCTGGCTGGGCTAGCTGTGTTGGCTAGTTGGGTTGGTTGATTGGGTGGCTGTGTTGGCTTGTTTATCCACTTCAGTTGGTGGTAGATTGGAGAAGATGTTGGTGGTCTAACTTTGGATTGGATTTGTCAAGGTGGAGGTTATTTGTTGACTGTTATTTCTTCTTTTTTGTGGATTGGGTTTTGGGGGTCAGTTTTGCTAGTTTGGGTTTGTTTCTTTTGGTTATGGTTTTGGCCTCTTCATGTAATGGTCTTCCTCTCTTGGTTGCAGCTGCTTTTGTTTTTGTTGTTATTTTGGGTTGGCTGCTTGATGGCTATTTAGTGGTTACTATTTTGCTTTAGGATCTGGTGACTTGGTTTGGTGTATTGGTGCCTAACTTGGCTATGGTTATGATGCTTGCACTCATTGATATTTCTGCTCCTTTTTACTGTTGGCTTTGGTGGTGTTCCTATTGTACTGTTGCTACTCCTGATTGATGGATTTTAGTCAGTCTTATCGGTCTTTGCTACATTTTGTTTATGGCTGGCTATTCACCTCACCTAGATCAAAATTTTTGCTAATTTGGATGGGTTTGGTGGATGTTGTTGTTTGCTTCTACCCTTTTCATGGTTGTCTTGGGTGGTTTTGGCATGATGGATGCTATTGGTCTTTTCACTGATTTGGATTTTCTCTTACTGTGGTGGTTCGTTTGGAGGCTATGTTGGCTAGCTAGGTTGGTTGGATGGGTGGCTATTTTGGCCATTCTTTCCTACTCTATTGGTGACATGCTGGTTGGCCTGCTCCTACTATGGTTCTCTTCTCTTGGCTGTTGTTGCTTCCCTTTTTTGGTTTGGGTGACAACCTTGCTGCCTTTCCTGTTTGCTTGTGGAAGACATGAGCTCTTTTGTTTTTACTTTTTGGTCTTGGTTTTTTCTAGTTTGTTTTGTTAAGGTCATGATGCTTGCTCCCTCTAATGTTACTATTCCTCTTTTGTGATGGCTTTGGTTGTGTTCCTACTATATTGTTGTTGTCCTTGATGGTTGGTTGATTTTCTTCCTTATTAGGCTTATTTGTTTTGGTGGCTTTATGGTTGGCTATTATGTCTATTGCTTGGAGGAGTTTGTAGCCTTGCAGGATGATGGACTTGGGATGATGGACTATAAGAGTTATGCTGGCAATGATTTCCTTGATGTTTCCCTCTCTATCTTCTTTTGGCTGGTAGCACTATATGTAATTGTAACCCTTCTTCAGAAGTTTGGATGCTTACATATAGTATTGCTCATTGAGATGATTATAATTAAGCCTGAGCCTTTTCTTTACTTTGCTCCTTTTCTTTGCTCATACTCTTTATGCTTGCTTAATTGTACTCATCCTTTCATTAGTATGTTGCAGATTTCTTTTATTGGTTGGGAGAATCTTGCAGGTGGATCTTGCTGGTATTAAAAGACCTAGTGGATGTTGCTATGGCGCACATTAATCAGTTGTTATTGGTGATTTCGTTTTGATTTCACTTTTGTTATTTTTTCTTATATTATTGTAATAGTTAGGGGGTTTATCTCTTTAGGACTTATTGTTGCCCTTTGAGCATTAGTTTAAAGATTTACCGCCTATAAAGACTTTGTACTTTTTCTTTGTGACAATAAAATTCTCCTAATTTCCCTAAAAAAACCCTAAACCCCTAAAAACCTAAACCTAAACTAAATAAAACATAAAAATAAAATAAATAAAAAAACGAAAACTGAAATAAAATAAAAAATATAATAAATTAAAACTAAAACCTAAACCTAAACCTAAAAAAATTTAAATAAAAATTAAAAAAGTTAACTATAATAAAATAAATAGAAACTTAAACTAAACTAAAAAATAAAAACCTAAATAAAATAAAAAAACTAAACCTAAAATAAAAATAAAATAAAGCTAAAATAAAATAAAATATAAACTAAATAAAAACCTAAAAAAAAACTAAAAAAAAAACCTAAACCTAAAATGAAAATAAAATAAACCTAAACCTAAACGAAAATAAACTAAACTAAATTAAATAAAACTTAAACCTAAACCTAAAATAAACTAAACCTAAACATAAACTTAATAAAATAAAATAAACTAAAAATAAATGAAATCCTAAAATAAAAAATAAATTTTAAAAATAAACCTAAAATAAAATCCAATAACCTAAACCTATAAAAAACAAAATAAAAACCTAAACCTAAACCTAAAAATAAAAATAAAACCTAAACCTAAAAAAAAACTAAACTAAAAATATACATAAACCTAAACTAAACCTAAAAATAAACTAAAATAAAAACTAAAAATAAATAAACTAAACTAAATAAAAAATAAATAAATATAAATTAAAATAAATTAAATTAAATTAAATAAAATAAACTAAATAAACCTAAACCAATTTTCCTAATTTAAAAAAAAAAATAAAAAATAGACTAAACCCTAAAACCAAAAATCCTAAAGAATAAATCTAGCCCTAACTAAACCTTGAAACTAAACCCAAAACCCAACCTAAACCTAAACCCAAACCCTAAACACTAATCACTAAATCATAAACCCTAAACTAAACCTAAGAAAATCTAAAACCCCAAAAAATAAACCCTATAAACTAAACCATAAACCCAAACCTAAACCCAAACTCCCTAAACTAAACACTACTCTAAAACCCTAAATCCTAAAAACCTCAACTTTAAATACTAAGCCTAAAACTAAAATCCTAAACCTAAAAAAACATAAAAGCTAAATCTTACTCCTAAACCCAACCCTAAAAGCATAAAACATAAACCTAAAACAAACCCCTAACCCCTAAACCTCAACCTAAAGTAACTAAAATAAGCATAAACCATAAAACCTAATAAACTTAAACCTAAACCTAAACTTAAACCCTAAGAATGGGTAGAACCTTGAGGGCAGGAACATCACTTTCAACCAGACTCAGTCTAGATCTGGCGGTGGAGGTGAAGGCAGAGGTGATGATTATCACAGTGGTGGTGGGGGATCTGGAGGTGATGATGGATATGGAGGTGGTGGTCGGATCAGTGGTGGTTATGGAAGTGGGAGGAGCGATAGAGGTTACAACCATGGTGGTGGTGGAGAGAGATTGGGGATATGATTGTGGATCCCGCTACTCAAGAGGTCGGGGTGGTTCTGATGGGAACTAAAGAAATTGAAGAATATCCAATTAGATCTCCTTCTTATGGAACAATGTCTTTTTAGTAGAGTCGATTCTACTAATCTAGGGCTTCTCATTTGCTCAATGTGTGCTCATTTTTTTATCTATGTCGTCGCTTATGTCTTAGAAAACTTGGTGTACTACTTGGTTGATGAAATCAAAAAGAAGAAATGTTGAATCTAAATTTGTTCTCTATTTAAAAAAAAAAACTAAAACCCACAACTCTAAACTAAAACTTTACCTTTAACCTAAAACCTAAAACCTAAACCCTGAATCCTAAACCCTAAAAAGCCCTAAACCCTAAACCCAACACCTTAAAACACTAAACCCCAAACCCAAGAACCTAAACCCTAAACCCTAAACCCTAAACCCTAAACCCCAACCACCTCTATAACACTAAACCCTAAACCCTAAAAGCTGACCTAAACCTAAACTAAATAAAACCTAAAAAAGGCTAAACCAAATTAAAATAAAACTAAATCCAAACCTAAACCTAAACCTAAACCTAAAATGAGAATAAAATTAAAAATAAAAACTATACTAAAATAAAATAAATAATAACTAAACTAAATAAAAACCTAAAAAAAATAAAACTAAACCTAAAATAAAATTAAATAAACATAAAATAAGATAAAATAAACTAAATAAAATCTAAACCTAAAAAAACCTAAACAAACCTAAAATAAATAAAATAAAACCTAAACCACTAAAACCTAAACCAAAATAAAATAAAACACCTAAACTAAAATAAATCAAACAAAAATAAATACTACCAAAACCTAAACCTAAAATAAACTAAACATAAACTTAAACCTAAACTAAATAAAATAAAATATACTAAAAATAAATGAAAACCTAAACTAAAAAATAAAACATAAAAATAAACCAAAAATAAAAACCTAAAACCTAAAACTAAAAAAATAAAATAAGAACCTCAACCTAAACCTAAAAGTAAAAAATAAAACCTAAACCTAAACATTAAACAAAATAAAACTAAACTAAAATAAACTTAAACCTAAACCTAAACCTAAACCTAGAAAATAAACTAAAATAAAAAACCTAAACTAAAATAAATAAATCTAAAATAAACAGACTAAATTAAATCAAAATAAAAAATAAACCTAAATACAAATAAAAAGTAAAATAAACTAAAATAAATTACAAATAAACGAAATAAAATAAATAAACATAAACTTATTGGTTTACTTAATTTTAAAACAAACCATAAACCCTAAATCATTAACCCTGAACCCTAAACTCTAAAAACAACCTACTTAACCACAAACACTAAACCCTAAAACAAAAAACCTAAACCCTAAACCCTAACCCTAAACCCTAAACCCTAAAAGCATAAACCCTAAACCCTAAATCGTAAAACCTAAACATTAAACCCAAACGCTAAACCCTAATCCCTAAACCCTAGACCCTAAACTTAAACTTAATGTAATTAAATAAATTTAAAAATAAACCTAAACACTAAAACCTAAACCTAAACCCTAAGAATGGGCAGAATTTTGATGACAAGAACATCTCCGTCAATCAAGCTCAATCTAGATCTGGCGGTGGAGGTGAAGGCAGATGCAGCGGTTATCGTAGTGGTGGTGGGGGATCTGGAATTGCTAGTGGGTGTGTAGGTGGTGGTCAGAGCAGTGGTAGTTATGGAGGCAGGAGGAATGACGGAGGTTATAGCCGTGGTGGTGGGAGGAGAGATCGGATATGATGGTGGATCGCTAGGTAGGCCGTGGTTGATTGGAACCAAGAAAACCGATTCTCTTGCTTATGGAATTATGTCTTTACAATTGAGGAATTTCTAGTTATCCAGGGTTTTTGATTTGCTCTATGCATGCTCATTTTTTTTATGTCATCGCTTGTAAAATTGTTACTTGGTTGATGAAATCAAAAGAAGAAATGTTGACTTTGAATTTGTTCTCTATTAAAAATAAAATAAAATAAAACCATAAACCTAAACCCTAAACCCTAAACTCTAAACTCTAAATGCTAAACCTTAAACCCTAAACCCTAAACCCCAAACCCTAAATTATAAACCCTAAACCCTAAGTAACTCTAAACCCTAATGATAAACCCAAAACCCTAAACCCTAAAGCATAAATCCTAAACCCTAAACCCCTAAGCCATAAACCCTAAAACACTACAGCCCTAAACCCTAAACCCTAAAATACAATCCAAACCCTAAAACTAAACAAAACCCTAAACCTAAACCTAAACCCTAAAACCTACAACCCTAAACCCTAAACCTAAAACTCAAACCCTAAACCCTAAACCCAACCCTGGGATAAACCTAAACTAAAAAACAACCTACTAAATAAACCCTAAAACCTAACCTAAACCCAAACCCTAAACCCTAAAAGACACTATGCCTAAACCCTATGAGCCCTAAAGGATAAACCCTAAACCTAAAAACTTAAACCTAAACTAAATAAAACCTAAAATTAAAATAAATAAAGAATGCTAAACATAAATAAATTTTAAAAATATAAAAAAACCTAAATTTAAATCTAAACCTAAACCTAAACATAAACCTAAACATAAGCCTAAAAATAAAATAAAATAAAAAATAAAATTTGAACTAAAATAAAATAAATAAAAAGCTAAACTAAACTAAAAAATAAAATGAACTTAAAAAGAAAAAACCTAAATAAAATTAAATCTAAACATAAAATAAAAATAAAATAAAATTAAAAAATTTATATAAACAAAATAAAAACCTAAACCTAAATACTAAACCTAAAAATAAAACCTACAAGTAAAAAAAACCTTAACCCTAAACTAAAAATAAAACCTAATAAAATAAAAATACATTAAACTATACTAAAATAAATAAAGCCTAAACCTAAACATAAAAGAAACTAAACCTAAACCTAAACTTAAACAAACTAACACAATACAAACTAAAATAATGCTAAACCTAAACTAAAAAATAAAACCTAAAACCTAAATCTAAAAGATAAAATAAAAACATATACATAAACCTAAAAGTAAAAAAAATAAAAAAATGCTAAATTAAGAAATAAACATAAACATAAACTTAAAATAAAAATAAAGTAAAATAAAAACCAAAACTAAAAATAAACAAAAAAAAATTAAACTAATGAGTAAGTATATAAACGAATTAAAATATAAAATAAATGAAATTAACTAAACATGGGTTTGCTTAATTTAAATAAAGATCTAAACCTTAAACCCTACATTAAACCCTAAAAATCCTACCTTACCCTGGACACTAAACCTATTTAAACCCTATTCTAACTCTAAACCCTAAACCCTCCTACCATATTAATCCAAATCTAACCACTACCTAAACCCTCCTACCCTAAATGCATAAACCTACCCTGACCCTAAATCACCATAAACCCCTGAACCCAAACCCTAAACCCTAAACCCTCACTAACTAAATCCTAAACCCTAAAATGTAAACCCCAAACCCTAAACTCTAAAGCTCAAATCCTAAACCCTAAACCCTAAAACCTTACAACTTTAAACCCTAAACCCTAAACCCTAAACCCTAAAATCCTAAACTGTAAACCATAAACCCTAAACCCTAAACCTATTAAGGGAATGATTCACCTCTGGCTTAAGCTTAAAAGGCTTAAACAAAACCTAAATTGGTGGAATAAGCATCATTTTAAATATCTTTTTGCCAATCTCAAAAATATGGAATAATTAGTTTGTTCTCTTGAAGATGCTATTTTGACTGACTCTACTAAACTTGAGGAGTTGAATGTTGCTAAAGATAACTTGGTTAAATATCAAAATATGGAAGAAACCTATTGATGGTAAAAGGCTGCTAGCAAATATATTGCTGATGGTGACAGAAATACCAAGTACTTCCATGCTCTTTTCAAAAAAAGAAAGCCTTAAACTCTATTAAAAAATTAAAAATGATAATGATAGCTAGATCACTGATAATAATGATATTAAAGATTCTGTCATACATCATTTTAAAAATTTATTAAACAGCAACCCTTCCTTAGAAGCTCTTTCCAACTCACACCTAATTACCTCAATGATTACTAATGATGACAACCACTTGCTTAGTTTACATCCTACGAAAATTGAGATTGGTAATATTCTCAATAGCATGAACATTGATTCTATTGCTGGCCCTGAAGGCTACACGACTCAATTTTTTCAGCATTATTGGACTATTATTAAGTCTGACCTTGTTGATGCTGTCATTAATTTTTTTGATGGCAATCCTTTACCTAGATACTTTTTTAGCACTTCCATTGTTCTCATTCCCAATATTAATAATCCTGAATCTTAGGCCGATTTCAGACCTATCAGCCTTTACTCCTCTTTCATAAACTCATTGCTAAATTAATTGCCAGTAGAATTAGTCTGTTGCTGCCTAAAATTATTTCACCCAACCAAACTGGCTTCGTTAAAGGTAGAGCTATATCTGACAACATTCTTCTTGCCCAAGAGCTGATTCATGACATTGATGCTTCTACCATAGGTGGTAACATCCTTTTCAAACTGGACATCTCTAAAGCTTTTTACAACCTCTCTTGGAATTTCCTCTTCCAAATTCTTCATTTGTTTAGTTTTTTGACTATTTTATCTGCCTCATTAAAAATTGTATTACCAATGTTTGTTACTCCATTATCATGAATGGTGAGTACCTTGATTTTTTCCCTTCGATGCTTGGTTTGAGACAAGGAGATCCCTTATCACCATCTCTTTTTATTATTGCTATTGAATATCTTTTCAAGAGCCTTAATGATATTTTCAACAATAATCCGAGCATGTTTTTTAGAACTCAAGGTGGTCTTCTTGTCTCTCATCTTAGTTTTGCTGATGACTTCATAATCTTTTGCAATGCCTCTATTCATCACATTAAAACTATTAAAAATCTTTTAAATAAATTTGGTAACGAAAGTAATGAAGGTAAAAGTTGTTTCATTCCTATAAAATCCCTAGTAATAGGATCAACCAAATCTTGAGAATTACTAACTTTTAGCAACAACAACTTCTTATTAAATATCTTGGTGCTGCACTTTTTAAAGGCCAGAAAAGATCACATCTCTTTGATGAGCTAATCCAATAAATCTCTAATAAAATTTCTATTTGGGAATTTCATTTACTCTCTTTTGGCGGTAGGCTCACTTTGATTAAGAGCACCCTTAACTCCATGCCTCTATATCTCATTCAAACCATTGTAGGCAATTCTACCATTAATTGAGCCTAACAAATTCTGGGGTTCTAACAATTCTTCTAAAAGAATGCATTGGACCTCTTGGTATAAAAGCTGTGGAACTCTTGCTGAAGGTGGTCTTGGATGTTAGCCAATCAAGGAAGCTATCACTACTTTTTCCTATAAACTTTGGTGGAATTTTAGGAGCAACAATAATCTTTGGGCTAATTTCATGACAAATCGCCAGGTAAGCACCCTCTCATTTGCCCCTATAGAGCGGGAGACTCTCCTATTTGGAAAAGACTTTGTTCCATCAAATGGGAAGTTGAATCATTAATATCTTGGGGGATTAACTCTGGTACCTCTTTCTTTTGGCAAGATAAGCGGGAGGTGTCCATTGATGACTTACTTTCCCATTCCACTGCCGCTATTAAAGTGAACTCTTTCTGGCAGAATAATATGTGGAACAATAGTAAGCTTACTGATTATATTCCTTTTTATTATTTAAATAAGCTTACTACTATTCCTATCATTCCTAGCAATCATGATCAGATCCTTTTTAAGCTTTCTCAAAATGGAGACTTCAACCATAAAAATGTTTGGATTCATATTAAAGAAGCTCATGATTTTCCAATGTGTTTTTCAAAATTTGGAATAACACTATTTCTATTTCTTATTCTATTCTAACTTGGAGTATCCTGAAAAACTTCATCCCTATTGACTCATTGATGTGGGGTAAAGGTTTTTACTTACCTTCAAAATGCTACTGTTGCTTTCACATTGAGAATGTGAATCATGTTTTTATTAACAGAGCCATTGCTTCCAAACTTTGGA
Organism: Cymbidium sinense; assembly: GCA_021442155.1. NCBI lineage: Eukaryota > Viridiplantae > Streptophyta > Magnoliopsida > Asparagales > Orchidaceae > Cymbidium > Cymbidium sinense. Next base: position 5,814,558 of record CM038215.1, on the reverse strand, counting down.
TTTGGTATGATGATCTCTTTAACATTAACAAATTCAATGGCTCCTTAACTTTATACCAGCTTCTTGAAGTTTATTTTGAAAACACTATTAAAGGACACATTAAAGTTATAACTGCTATCACTCTTATTTGGTTCATATGGCTGGACATAAATGATGCAAAACATCGTGGGACTCCTATGAACTACATGAGGATAATTACTAGAATTAAAAATAAAATACGTGACTTGTTTAATGGCAATTTAATTAACCACAATCAATTTAAAGGTTGTAAATTTGTGACCATAAAATGGGTTTTAATTTGCTGGATCCACCCAACGGTAAGGATGACAAGATTATTTATTAGGTAAAACCTCATGCTAATACTATTAAAATTAACATTGATGGCTCTGTTTCTCAAAATGCTTCTGGCTGTGGTGGCATTTTCAGGAGCCTTAATGGTAAAGCCTTATGTGCTTTTACTTACCCCCTTAATACTCGTGCTATTCATTTTGCTGAGCTAATGGCAGTTTACAAAGCTATTGAGATTTTCCTTCAAAAAGGTTGGCTCAATATTTAGATTGAGGTGGATGTCCTATTGCTGATTGATCTTTTGACTTCCACCAAAATGGGCAATACATAATTGTACTACCTTCTAAAGTAGACTAGAGCTCTCCTCTCTCAACTCTATTTAAAATCACTCATGTATGGCATGAAGGTAATGCATGTGCTGATTACCTTGCTAATTTGGGTGCTTGATTGGATGGCATAAAATTCTTTGATCAACTTACACTTCCTAAACATTTGTGTGGTTTGGTTAATTTGAAAAATACTAGACTCCCTTACCTCAGAAATCAATCCATCCTATTAGTTTGGACTGTTACATTACCTGTTTAACTACATGATCAACTTCTATTTAGTTTTGATGTTTCTCTGGATTTTGCTAATGCTAATTCCTGTTACCCCTTTCTGGTTAGTTGCTGATCTCTATGGAATCTACTATTGGATTACTTACCCTAACCTTATTTGGGGTTTTACTGCTACTACTATTTTCACTGAAACCACTACTTTTGGTAAGGTTTCTCCTATCTGTTGGAGGGAGATGGATTATTTTATGCTTTTCTTTTTTCTTTACAGGGACAAACTTCTTGCTATCATTATTTTGTTTATGGGTCCTATTATAATTTTCCATTATACGATTAAGGTTGTGTTGTTTCTCTTTTCCTTAATCTAGAAATTTGTTCATGGCCTCATGACTTTGTTGTCTCATTATGTAATTGCTATAATATAGCTTCATGGCGAGCTCAAATTTATCTATCTTTTCTCTCTTTAATAGGGTTGTGCCCCTCATGCTATCTAACCTCACCTCCATTACGTATGGAGAGCGCAATAACCTTGCTATTATGATTTCCTTTCGGATGGGATTTTATTCTTGATTTCATTTCAGCCTTATTTTTACTAGTGATGTTGGCTTACTGGCTCGATTTTCTTTTATCTTGAAGGATTTCAATGATGGTTTTTTCTTGAACCCCTTTGACTATATGTTGTCTCACTGTTCCTTACTGATTTATCTTATGGTGGGTGCAATAATGGTTTCGTTGTTTTAATTGTTGGCTGTTGGATTATCGGGTCTTTAGTCCAGCAGATTGATTCTGGGGTTGTTTCTCTGATTGTCTTTCTTTGTTTGTGGACTACTTATCATCGATATTTGTGGACTACTTAATTTCTATTTATTCCATCATGGTTTATTAGACTTGTGCATCCTGTTATTTATCTTATGCACTATCTATTCGAATGGGTGGTTCTATTTGCTAGTTATTCTTTGTCTTAGCTATTTGTTGTCTTGATTATTTCTTTGTCTTGGTTTTTTTTTGTTCTTGCTAATCTCATCTCCCAACTATGGAGAGACACTTTTATACCCTTTATTATTATTTTTTTTTCTCGATTGGACTTTCTTTTTTTCTTCTTTCCTATCTGCTTTTACTAATGCTGTTGGCTTAACTGTTGGTCTGCTTTTCTTTGTCTTAAAAGATTCCATTGTTGGCTCTCCTTTGAACCCCTTTTGTGCCTATGTTGTATCACTATTTATTTTGGTTTATCTTATGGTGGGTACAATAATGGCTTTGCTGTTTTGTTTGTTTCCTGTAATTATGCTACTACCTACTTGGTTACTAACTAATGCACTGTCTATTCTGAATGGGTGGCTTTATGGCCAGCTAGCTATTTTTTACTGTCTTGGTTGTTTGTTGTCTTGGTTATCTGCTGCCATGGTTTTTCATGATTCTAATGTTGGCTCTGCTTTGAACCCCCTAAGTGTCTATGTTGTTTCCCTATTTTATATTGGATTATCTTATGGTGGGTGCAATAATTGTTTTGTTGTTTTATCTGTTGACTATGGGACTTTGGGGTCCTATATCCAGCAAGCTGCTTACTGATTGTCTTTGTTATTTGTGTCTGGGCTGCTACTTATCACCTAATATCTTTACTTAATCACTTTATTTTTCCATCTTGGTTTGTTAGACTTGAGCGGTCCCGTGATTATTCTTCTATCTACTTGGTTATTATCTTATGCACTATTATTACGAATGGGTGGTTCTATGGGATCTTTGTCTTTTTCTTCTTGTCTTGGTTGTTTGATGATGGATTATCGTTTTATGCCAGATATCTTTATTCGGGTCTTTTTTGACTGTCTTTATTTGGTGCTGTTTACGGTGGGATGTAGCCTATTTCCTGTGGTTACTGGTACAACTAATCTATTGCTGCATTCTAACCTTGGTCCTATTAGACTTCTGCATCACTTGTTGTATTTGGGTTTGGGTTCTGCTTCCTTGCTTTACATTTGCTTTTTGTAATTTCTGCAATGGTTATTAATAAGGGGGTTGTTAACATCTGCATTTTTTATTGAGTTTCTTTTCTAGACTATACTCCAGGGCTATACTCCTGGCCTGAAAGTTTCATATATGTCTCATATGTTTGGCTCATGGATTTGCTTAGCAGGATTTCAGCGGTTGCTTTTTTACATTTGTTCTTTTGGTGGGTTTTATCTTTGGCGTAATTATACTCTTGGCTATGGTTGTAAATGGGATTGACAAAGATGGCTCATTCTCATATGTATAGGGATCTCATGCTATGGTGATTATATTGATGATAATTCCTGCATGGGACCCCTTATCTTTCTGCTCTTTGCTATCTCCTTTCTATATTATATATGGCTTTGTTTAGGTTTGCAGGTACTAAGGACCATAAAACTTTCAACAAATGGCTGCTTTCTTCTCACAAGTTTGTAGGCTATGATGGCTGTGATGATTTCACTCCTTCTTGGTTTGGTAGTAGCACTTGTGATGTAACCCTTCCACTGAAGTTTGGATGCTCATATTTGCATCTGTCTCAATTTGGTGTGACTAAGCCTGAGCCTTCTTTCACACACTTCTCTATAATTTTCCTCAGTTTATGCTGCTCTCACTTTTCAATTTCTCTGTACTACTTTAAATGTTCTTATTTCTATCTTTCTTCATTTTTGCAGATGCACTTCTATTTTTCTATTGCAGGTGCATTTCTCTTGTTCTCTTGCAGGTTTGCTCCCTAGTGTCATGCATTCTTTCATCCTGAAGAGCTTTGGCCTAGATCTATTCATTGGCTTATCTATGTTAATCAATTTGTATCTTTTGCTTTCCTTTACTCTTTTATTTTGCTTTTGGTTGTACTTAGATAGGGGATTTACTCTCTAGGCAGATTGTAGCTCTTTGAGCAGTAGTTATGGAGTTTATCCCCTGTTAAGGACCTTGTAACCCTCTTTTTGTGGCAATAAAATTCCCCCTATATGGGGTTTCCCAAAAAAATCCTAAATCATAAGCCCTAATACCTACAACCCTAAAACCTAAACACTTAACCCCAAATCCTAAACCTAAACCCTAAACCCTAAACTCTAAAAACCTAAAAACCTAAACCTAAATAAAATAAAACCTAAAAATAAAATAAATAAAGAAACCTAAACATAAATATAATAAAATAAAAATAAATAAACCTAAACCTAAACATAAACATAAACCTAAACCTAAGCCTAAAAATAAAATAAAATAAACAATAAAAACTAAACTAAAATAAAATAAATAAAAATTGAAAACCAAACTAAAATAAAATAAATAAAAACTAAAAGTAAACTATAAAAATAAAAATCCTAAATATATTAAAACCTAAATGTAAAATAAAAATAAAATAAACTAAGAAAAAAATAAAATATAAACTAAATTAAAACCTAAACCTAAATAATAAACCTAACAATAAAAAGCAAAAATAAATAGAAAATAAAACCTAAACCCTAAACCAAAAAAAAACCTAAACCTAAAATCAAAATAAAATAAACCTAAACCTAAACTAAAATAAACTACACTAAAATAAATAAAACATAAACCTAAACCTAAAATAAACTAAACCTAAACTAAAAATAAACCTAAACCTAAACTAAAAAATAAAACCTAAGATAAAAACCTAAAACCTAAACCTAAATAAATTAAATCAAAACCTAAACCTAAACCTAAAAATAAAACATAAACTTAAACCTAAAAAAAAATAAAAATAAAACTAAACTAAAATAAACATAAACCTATATTAAAAATAAAATAAAATAAAAAAAATAAACTAAAATAAATAAACTTAAAATAAAATTAAACTAAATAAAAAAAATAAACCAAAATAAAAATATAAAATAAAAAAAACATAAACCTATGGGTTTGCTTAATTTTAAAAACCCTAAATCTAATCACTAAACCCTAAAAACCCTTAAACCCTAAACCTAACCCAAACCCTAAACCCTAAACCCTAAACTGAGCCCAAATCCTAAACCCTAAACACTAAACCCTAAACTAAACTAACCCTAAACTAAATATAAATAAATAAATAAATTAAACCTGACCCTACATAAAATAAACCCTAAAATTTCTACCACACCATAAATGGTGGACTCCAAAACACCTTGCCCTGTGCTAACCACCCTAAACCCACAACCCTAAACCCTAAACCCCATCAGAACCCTAAACCCTAAATCATAAACATTAAACCCTAAACTTTAAAACCTACTAAACTAAAATAAACTTAAAATAAATAAATAAAAAAACAACAAACACAAATAAAATAAAAAAATAAAACTAAAATAGACTGGTAAACTAAAAACAAACATAGCGTTGTAACCTAAACTTAGAAATAAAATAAAATAAAAAATAAAAACTAAACTAAAATAAAATAAACAAAAACTTAAACTAAACTAAAAACTAAAATAAACCTAAAAATAAATATCTAAATAAAATAAAAACTAAATCTAAAATAAAAATATAATAAACCTAAAATAAAATAAAATAAATACTAAATAAAAAATAAAAAATTAAAAATTAACCTAAAAATAAATAAAAAATAAAAACCTAAACCATAAACTAAAAAAAACCAAAACTTAAAATAAATAAAATAAAATATGCTTAAACCAAAATGAAAATAAGCTAAACTAAAATAAATAAAACCTAAACCTAAACCTAAAATAAACTGAACCTCATCCCTGAACTAAATAAAATAAAATAAACTGAAAATAAACGTAAACCTAAACAAAAAAATAAATCATAAAAATAATCCTATAGTAAAAACCTAAAACTGAAACTTAAAAAAATAAAATGAAAACCTAAACCTAAACCTAAAAATAAATAATAAAACCTAAACCTAAATAAAAATAATAAAATAAAACTGAAATTAAACAAAACCTAAACTTAAACCTAAAAAATACATTAAAATTAAAACCTAAACTAAAATAAATAAACCTAAAATAAATAAAGAACTAAATAAAAATAAAGAATAAATAAATAAAAAAATAAACCTAAACTACTAGTTTTCTTATTTTTTTTAAAAAAAAAACATTAAACGCTAAACCCTTAATCCTAAATCCTAAACTTATCTAAACCCTAAACCCTAAACCTAAACTAACCCCAAAACCAAAAAACTAAAAGCTAAAACCTACTAAAATAAATAAAACCTAAAATAAAATAAATAAAATACCTAAAATAATAAATAAAATTAAATAAAATAAAACACAAACCTAAACCTAAACCTAAACCTAAACCTAAACTAAAATAAAATAAAAAAAAAAACTAAAATAAAATAAAATAAATAACCTAAACTAAACTAAATAAAAACACCAAATAAAATAAAACTTAAGCTAAAATAAAATAAAATAAATGAGTAAAATAAAATAAAACTAAATAAAACCTAAAAATAAATAAAATAAAAAAAAATATAAAATTAAAATAAATAAAAATAAACTAAATAAACTAAACCTGTGGTTTACTTAATTTAAAATAATAAAAAATAAAACCTAACCACTAACCTACTAAACCTAAAACAAACCTAAAAAAACCCTAAACCAAACCTAAACCCTAAACATTAAAACTAAGCCCTACTAAACTAAAACTACCCAACCACAACCCTAAACCTCCAATCCCAAAACCCAAGCCTAAAACCCTAAACCCTAAAACCTAAAACCAAAATCTAAACTAAATAAAACCTAAAAGCAAAATAAATAAACTAAACCTAAATAAAATAAAATAATAAAATAAAATAAAACCTAAACTAAACCCTAAACCTAAAAAATAAAACAACATAAAAATAAAACTAAACTAAATTAAAATAAATAAAATCCTAAGCCATACTTAAAAAATAAATATACCTAAAATAAAACCTAAATAAAATAAAATTAAAAAATAAACATAAAACTAAACCTAAAATAAATAAAAATAAAACCTAAAAATAAACTAAAACCTAACCTAAATAAATAAAATAAAATAAACCCATACACTAAAATAAACTAAACTAAAATAAATAAAAGCTAAACATTACTAAAGTAAACTAAACCAAAACCCTAAACTATATAAAATAAAAGAAACTAAATATAAACCTAAACCTAAACTAAAAAATAAAATCTAAAAATAAGCATAAAATAAAAACCTAAAACCTAACTCTAAAAAAATAAAATAAAAATGTGAACCTAAACCTAAAAATAAATTAAAATAAAAAACCTAAACTAAAATAAATTAACCTAAAATAAATAAAATAAATTAAATAAAAATAAAGAAAAAACCATAAATAAAAAAAATAAACCTAAACCTATAAGTTTTCTTATTTTTTTTTTTAAAAAACCTTAAACCTTAAACCTTAAATCCTAAATCCTAAACCCTAAACCCTAAACTAACCACAAACCCTAAAGCTACTAAATAAAAACCTAAAAAATAAAAATAAATAAATAAAAATACCTAAACCAAAATAATATAAATAAAATAAAATAAAATAAAACACAAACTAAAACTAAACCTAACCCTAAACCTAAACCTAAACTAAAATGAAAATAAAATAAAAAATACAAACTAAAATTATATATAATAAATAATAACCTAAATTAAACTAAAAATAACAAAACCTAAATAAAATAAAACTAAACCTAAAATAAAAATAAAATAAACCTAGAATAAAATAAAATAAAAACTAAATAAAAACCTAAATAAAATAAAATTAAAAATAAACCTAAACAAAAATAAATGAATAATATAAAGTAAAATAAATAAAAATAAACTAAATAAACCTAAACCTACCAGTTTACTTAATTTAAAATCTAAAACCTAAATATTATAAAAAATAACCTAAACCTACCCTAAACCTAAACCCCTAAACTCAGAAACCCTAAACCATAAACCCTAAAGCTTAAACCCTAAACAGTACACTTTAAACCCTAAAACACTAAACCCTAAACCCTAAACCCTAAACCCTAAACCACAAACCCTAAAACTTATAACCTTAAACCCTAAACCATAAAGCCTAAACCCTAAACCCTAAAAACCTAAAAACCAAAACCTTAACTAATAAAACTTAAATAAAATAAATAAAACTTAAACCTAAATAATAATAATAAAATAAAATAAAACCTAAACTAAACATAAACCTAAACCTAAACCTAAAATAAAATAATATAAAATAAAATTTAAAACTAAATTAAAATAAATAAAATGCTAACCAAACTAAAAAATAAAATTAACCTAAAAAACCAAATAAATTAAAATAAACATAAAACTAAACTAAAATAAATATAAAATAAACCTAAAACTAAAAAAAAAACCTAAATAACAAAATAAAATAAACCTAACCCTACACTAAAATAAACAAAACTAAAATAAATAAAACCTTAACCTATACCTAAAAAAAAACTAGACCAAAACCCTAAACTAAATATAATAAAAAAACTAAATATAAAAGTAAAACCAAAACTAAAAAAGAAAATTTTAAAATAAGCTTAAAAAAAAAACCTAAAACATAAACCTAAAAAAATAAAATAAAAACCTAAACCTAAACCTAAAAATAAAAAAATAAAACCTAAACTAAAAAAATAATATAAAAATAAACCTAAACTTAAACCTAAAAAATATACTAAAATAAAGAACCTAAACTAAAATAAATAAACCTAAAATAAATAACCTAAACTAACTAAAAATAAAAAATAAACCTAAATAAAATAAATAAATAAATAAAAAATAATCCAAATAAACCTAAACTATCATTTTCTTAATTTAAATAAAATCCCTAAAAAAACTAAACCCTAAAACTAACCCAAAACCAACCACCTACAACTAAACTCTAATCAACCCTAAATAAAAAAAAACTGTGACCCTAAACCCAACAAATCCTAAACTGCCCTCAATGACCCTAAACCCTAAACCCTAAACCCTGTAATCCTAAACCTCCTAACTGACCCTAAACCTACCCCAGGCCCCAAAACCCTAAAACCTCCCTAAACCCAGCCCAACTAAAAATCATAAACCTAAACCTAAACCCTAAACCCTAAACCTAAAACATAAACCTAAACTAAATAAACCTAAAATATATATTTAAAAAATCTAAACCTAAATAAAATAAAATAAAATAAAAAAACCCACTAAACATAAACATAAACATAAAAATAAAATAAATTAAAATAAAACTAAAATAAAAAATAAATAAATACCTAAAATTAAACAAAATAAACCAAAATAAAAACATCTTAAAAAATAAAACAAAATAAAAACTAAATAAAAACCTAAACCTAAAAATAAATATAAAATAAATAAAAATAAAACCTAAACCCTAAACTAAAAAAAGAAACCTAAACCAAAATAAACTAAACTAAAATAAATAAAGCCTAAAATAAACTAAACCTAACCCTAAAAAATGACCGATCCGATCTGCTGCTTATGGAACTATGTATTTATAGTAGAGATGGTGGTAGTTATCTAAGGTTATTGATTTGGCCTATGCGTGCTCAATTTTTATCTATGTCGTCGCTTGTTTCATAGAAAACTTGGTGTGTTACTTGGTTGATGAAATCGAAATGAAGAAATGTTGAATCTAAATTTATTCTCTATTAAAAAAAACAAAAACCCTAAACCCTAAACTAAAACCTAAACCCTAAACCCTAAACCTTCACCCCTAAACCCTAAAAACCCTAAACCCTAAGCCCTAAACCCTAAACCCTAAACCCTAAAAGCCTAAAACCCAAACCTTAAACCCTAAAACCTAAATCCTAAACCCTCAACCATAAACCCTAAACCTTAAAACCTTAAACCCCAAACCATAAACCCTAAACCCTAAACCTTAAACCCTAAACCCTAAACTAACCCTAAGCCATAAACCCTAAATCTTGAAAAGCTAAAAACCTAAACCTAAACTAAATAAAATAAAAAAATAAAATAAATAAAAAAACCTAAACTAAAATAAAATAAAAAAATAAAATAAAATAAAAACATAAAATAAAACTTAAACCTAAACCTAAACCTAGAAAGAAAATAAAATAAAAAATAAAAACTAAACTAAAATAAAATAAATAAAAACCTTAACTAAACTAAAATAATCCTAAATAAGATAAAAACTAAACCTAAAATAAAAATAAAATAAACCTAAATAAAATAAAAGAAAAACTAAATAAAAACCTAAACTTAAAAAATAAACCTAAAAATAATTAAAAAATAATACCTAAACCCTAAACTAAAAAAAACTTAAACATAAAATAAAAATAAAATAAAACTAAACCTAAACTTAAATAAACTAAACTAAAATAAATAAAACCTAAACCTAAACCTAAAATAAACTAAAAATAAACCTAATCCTAAACTAAATAAAATAAAATTAAATAAAATTAAACCTAAACCTAAGCTAAAAAATAAAAGCTAAAAATAAACCTAAAATAGAAAACTTAAACCTAAACCTAAGAAAATTAAAATGAAAACCTAAGCCTAAACCTATAAATAAAAAATAAAACTTGAACCTTAAAAATAAAATAAAAATAAAAATAAACTAAAAAATAAACTTAAAACTTAACCTAAACCTAAAAAATAAAATAAAATTAAACAAAACTAAAAAATAAACCTGAAACTAAACCTAAACCTAAAATAAATAAAATAAAAACCTAAACTAAAATAAATAAACCTAAAATAAATAAAGTAAACTTAATAAAAAATAAACCTACATAAAAATAGAAAAAATAAAGTAAATAAACGGAAACCTACCAGTTTACTTAATTTAAAAAAAAAATAAAATAATAAAATAAAAACCTTTACCCTAATCTAAACCCTACCTGACCCTAAACCTACCAACCCTAAACCCCAACCCTAAACCCTAAACCCTTAAACCCTTAATCTTAAAACCCACCCTAAACCCTAAAAAAAACCTACCCTAAACCCTAAACCTAAATCCCAAAGCCTAAACCCTAAACCTAAAACCCTAAACCCTAAAAACCTAAAAACCTAAACCTAAGCAAAATAAAAAATATGTTGGCTACAAATGATTAGCCTGAATTTCTCTAATATAGATAAAAATTGTATGAGCTTTATATGCCATAGTAAACTGCCTGTCTCAAATTTCATAGAGATGCTAAAGGGTAGCTTTCTGTTTGTGGACAAATGAAGAATGAATCTACTTAAGTTCAGACACCTAAGTGTCCATTTATGAGCAATCCCCTTCTATAGATGAGATAGCCTATTTAATAATAGAACTCATCTCTAATCGATATTGTCTTCTCAATTGTAGCTCTTTCAGTTTAGCAGATATGTCGAGGAGCTAAATATGTGCTTTAAAAATCTCTCTTTAGTGGGATTTCAATGCTTTGAGACTGTGCTCAAGATGTTGGTGAATTTGGCATACTTGATGCAAAGTATTGTTGAATGAGATTTTTTACAATAGTGATTGTATCGACAAAATCTCTTGATAGTAGTGCATAACTAGAAAATTCAAACTCAATATCTCAAGTTTTCCAAAACTATAGCTCTCCTACTTTGAGACTCAGCATTGGCAACATAATGTAACAAATAATTTGCTTAAAAATAAAAGCAAGAAAGCTCAAGTAAAATTATTACGTTAATGCTTACAAAGAAGAGGCATAGTGTTGTGATAGATTTAGAACACTCACAGATTTTTTGCTGACATCTAAAATATGATTTAAGAGAGATTTTGGATCCCAACATAGTATCTATCATCTTTTCTATTTTTCTTTTATTGGTAGTAGTGTTACTTCATTTAGATGTACTCATTTGAATTTGATTTAATGGTGGAAAGAATAATTCCTACATTTGATGACATTCTTTTAGGTACAAGAATTTTTGATGTTATTTAAAATCTAAAGTTTGTTATAAAGTCACATGCAAATTAATTTTATGTAGTCTCTCTATTAAATTTAAGGCTCAAGTCAATCTAAACCTAAAGAACATTAGCATAATTATTCCTTAATTTTAGAACACAACAAGAATACTTCAAATTTGTTCATGTACTAATTTATAATTTTGGTTTTTTGCATTAGCAAGTAAAACTCTAAACAATTGATCTTTGTAAATAAAGAAAAGTATTTTTTAACAACAATTTCATTTCAACCACGTAATAACTTGTTCTAATCCCAATCTTTCCGGCTCTCTATTTCTACAAAGTAGATTTTTGTTTAGAAGGATGTTTTACTTTTATAAATCCAAATCTTCAAGGCTCACCAACCCTAAACCTAAAACCCAAACTAACTAAACCTAAACTCTAAACCATAAACCTACAACCTATAAACCATAAACCCTACCTAAAACCCTAAAACCTAAACAAACCTATACAAACTAAACTCTAAACCCACTCCACAAATACAAACTCTAAATAAACCTAAACCCTAAAACCCACCTGAACTGAGCTAACCTAACCTTAAACCCTAAAACTGAAACCCTAAAACCTAACCCAAACCACCCCAATCCACTCTACTCCCCAACTGACCACCTAGCCAAAGGCCTAAACCTAAAACACTGAAACTGAAAACACTAAAGGCCACTAACCTGAGCCCTAACCAAACTGGGCCACAGGCCACTGGGCCTAAATAAATCCTGGGCCTGGGCCTACTACCAATCTACTAAACTAAATAAACCTAAATAAAATAAATAAAACTAAATAAAAATAATAAAATACTTAAACTATAACATAAACCTAAAAAACTAAAATAAACTAATAAATAAAATAAACTAAATAAATAAAAAATAAAACCTAAATATAAATAACTAAATAAAATAAATAAAATAAACTAAATAAAATAAATAAAATAAAATAAAAATAAATAAAATAAAACCTAAAAAAAAAAATAAACCTAAAATAAAAATAAAAATAAATATAAACCTAAACTAAAATAAACTAGACTAAAATAATTAAAACCTAAACCTAAAATAAACGTAAGCTAAACTAAAACCAAAACTAAATAAAATAAAATAAATTAAAAATAAACCTAAACCTAAACTAAAAAATAATACTTCAAAATAAACCTAAAATAAAAAATTAAAACTTATAAAAAAATAAAATAAAAACCTAAACACCTAAAAATAAAAAAAGTAAAACCTAATCCTAAAAAAATAAAATAAAATAAAACTCAAATAAAAAATAAACCTAAACATAAACATATAAACATAAAAATAAACTAAATAAAAAACCTAAAAATAAATAAACTTAAAATAAATAAAATAAATAAACTAAATAAAATAAATAAAAATAAAATAAAAAAAATAAAGTAAACTAAAATAATAAATAAATAAATACTAAAAAACAAAAACTAATCTGTTTATTTAATTTAAAAAAAAAAACCTTAGACCATAAACCCTAAACCTTAAACCCTAAACCCTAAAAGGATAAACCCTAAAACCCTAAACCATAAATTGTAAACCATAAACCCTAACCTTAAACCCCAAACCCTAAACCTAAATGTATAGTAACTAAATAAATTTAAAAGTAAATCTAAACCCTAAAACATAATAAACCTAAACCTAATCCTAAACCCTAAGAATGGGAAGAACCTTAGCGACAGGAGTATCACCATCAACCAGGCTCTAGATTTGGCGATGGAGGTGAAGGCAGGGGCGGTGGTTGTCATAGTGGTGGTGGGGGATCTAGTGGTGTTGGTGGATATGGAGGTGGTGCTTAGAGCAGTGGTGGTTATGGAGGTGGGAGGAGCAATGGAGGTTATAGTTGTTGTGGTAGCAGAGGGAGAAATAAGGGATATGATGATGGATCCCGCTATTTAAGAGGCCAGGGTGGATCTGATGGGAACTAGAGAAACTGAAGAACAATCGATCCAATCTGCTGCTTATGGAACTATGTCTGTATAATAGAGACAATTCTAGCAATATAGGGTTTTTGATTTCCTCTATGTGTGCTCATTTTCTATCTATGTCATCACTTATGTCTTCAAAAATTTGATGTGTTACTTGGTTGATTAAATCGAAAAGAGGAAATATTGAATCTTAATTTATTCTCTGCTAAAAAGAAAAAAAACCCTAAACCCTAAACTAAAACTTGAACATTAAATCGAAAACCTCAACCCTAAACTCTAAACCACAACCTAAAAAAAAAACCCTACCAAAACTAAACCTAAAACCCACACCTAAACCCCAAACCCCACACTCAAGACCCTAAACACTAAACCCTAAACCCTAAACCCTAAACCAACCCTAAACCCTAAACTAACCCTAAACCCAAAACCCTAAAAAGCTAAAAACCTAAATCTAAATTAAATAAATCCTGAAAATAAAATAAATAAAAAAACCTAAATGAAAATAACATAACATAACAAAATAAAATAAAATAAAAACATAAACTAAAACCTAAACTTAAACCCAAAAAGAAAAAAAACTAAACTAAAATAAAATAAATAAAAACCTAAACTAAACTAAAAAAAAACCTAAATAAAATAAACCTAAAATAAAATAAAATAAAATAAAAATTAAATAAAAACCTAAACCTAAAAGTAAATATAAAATAAAACCTAAACCCTTAACTAAAAAAAACCAAACCCTAAAAATAAATAAATAAAACTAAACCAAAATTAAAATAAACTAAACTAAAATAAATAAAACCTAAATCTAAACCTAAAATAAACTAAACCTAAACCTAAACATAAACAAAATAAAATAAAATAAAATAAAAATAAACCTAAACCTAAATTAAAATATAAAACCTAAAAATTAAACAAATAAAACCTAAAACCTAAATAAATAAAATAAAATAAATATACTAAACCTAAAATAAAAAATAAAAAAGTTAAACCAAAAATAAAATAAAAATAATACTAAATTAAAAAAAATACATAGAAACTTAACCCTAACAAATAAACTAAAATAAAAACCAATACAAAAATAAATAAACTAAACTTAATAAAAATAAAAATAAACCAAAGTAGAAAAATAAAATAAATGAAAATAAATAATAAAAAATAAATTAACTAAATAAAACTAAATCTACTAGTTTACTTTTAAAAAAATAAAAAAACCCTAACCCTAAATCCTAAACCCTAACCCTAAACCTACCCTAAACCACTAAACCCAAACCTAATCACAACTCTAAACCCTAAACCCAACCTACACCTAAACCCTAAACCCCAAACCTAAACCCCAAACCCTAAATCTTAAACCCTAAACTAACCTTAAACTCTAAACCCTAAACCCTAAACCCTAAATTTTAATCCATAAAACCTAAAATCCTTAAAAAAATTAAAAATAAAATCTTAAATAAAATAAAATAAAATAAAAACTAAATAAAAACATAAAGTTAAAAATATTCCTAAAAATAAAACCTAAAAAAATAAAATAATCAAAATAAAATTAACATAAACTTAAACTAAAATAAACTAAATTAAATAAATAAAACCTAAACCTAAACCTAAACTAAATATAATAAAATAAACAAAAATAAACCTAACTAAACTAAAAATTATAACTAAATTATATACCAAAATAAAATATAAAACCTAAACCTAAATAAATAAAATAAAAACTTAAACCTAATCCTACAAATATAAGATAAAACATAAATATAAAAAATAAAATAAAAATAAAACTATACGTAAAAATAAACCTAAACCTAAACTGAAATTAGTAAGCCTAAAATAAATAAATAGACTAAATAAAATAAAAAATAAAATAAACTAAAATAAATTAAAAACAAAATAAATAAACCTAAACCTACGAGTATACATAATTTAAAAAAATAAAAATAAAAGAAAAAATTAACAAATCAAAACCCTAAACTAAGCCAAAACTAAAACCCAAACCCTAAACCAAAACCTATACCTAAAATAAAAAATAAAATGAAACCTAAAAATAAAATAAAATAAAACTAAACTAAAAAAAATAAACATAAAAAACCTAAACCTAAAATAAATAAAACTAAAATAAAATAAATAAATAAAATAAAATAAATAAAATAAAACCAAAATAAAATAATAAATTAAATAATATAAAATAAATAAAAAATAACTAAAAAAAAACAAAAAAAAAACATCTTGGTTTACTTAATTTTTCTTAAAAAAACATAAATCATAAACTAACCTAATAACCACCCTACTACCACCACCTAAACCCCAAAAACCAAATAACCTAAACCTAAACCTAAACTAAATAAAACCTTAAAATAAACTAAATAAATAAAACTTAAACCTAAATAAAATTAAAACCTAAACCCTAAATGATTAAAAAAACTAAACCTAAAATAAATAAAATAAACCTAAACCTAAACTAAAATAAATAAAACATAAACCTAATCCTAAAATAAACTAAACCTAAACCTAAACCTAAATTAAACTTAAAAAATAAACTAAAAAAAACCTAAAATGAAACCTAAACCTAAAAATAAAATAAACCTAAACCTAAACTAAAATAAAAATAAAACCTAAACATAAAATAAAATAAAATAAAACTAAACTTAAAAGTAAACAAAACCTAAACCTAAACTTAAAATAAAACTAAAATAAAATCAAACTAAAATAAATAAACTTAAAATAAATAAACCAACTAAATAAAAATAAAATAAAAATAAACCTAAATAAAAATGAAAAATGAATACTAAAATAAATAAATAATAAACTAAATAAACTAAATAAATAAAACCTGTCGGTTTGCTTAAATTTAAAACCCTAAACCATGATCCTGACACTACCTAAAATGTGACCCTAAACCCTAAACCCCCACTTAAACCTCCTAACCCTCTCCCTAGCCACAAAACCTCTCTAAGGCTCTGACCCTAACCTGACTACAAATGCTCCCCAGATCCTAAACTGCACTCATTAAATCTAAACCCTAAATCCTGACCACTGATGATCCACCTCTCCTACCCTTAAACCCTGGCCCTCCCTAAAGCCCTAAACCTATAACCTGACCTAATCACTGACCTGACCTACCCAAACCCACAAACACCTTAAAATCACTGAGTCTGACCTAAACTATAAATCCTGGGCCCTTAAAAATCCTAACTCCCTACTAAAACCATAAACTAAACTCTAAAACCTAAAACCTAGGCCTAAATAAACCTCTAAACCCTAAAACCACACCTAATCCTAAATCAAAATCCTAAACCTAAACCAAAACCTAAAACCCTAAACCCTAAATCACAAACCTAAAACTAAGCAAACCTAAATCCTACAAACCCTAAACCTAACCTTAACCCTAACCCTAAATCCTAAAGCCTAAACCCCTAAAACCCTATACTATTGTGGGCTATTCTACCACTTGCGTTTCTTGATCGGGATTGTTTTCTAGTTACTTTTGGTTGTCCTTTCTCTCTTGGTTTTGCTCCTACTGCTAAGAGGAGTTGTGTGACCTTAAGGGCTCTTTATTTTTTAGTTGTAGCTTGGAGAACTATTTTCCTGCAGCTATCTATCCTTTCTTTAGTGCTGTTCTAGATTAGCGTAATGCTGGATGGTTTTGGATTATTATATCTTATGAATATTGGGTGCCTCTAGTGATATTGAGGTTCTATTTTTTCTTTGTGTTATGAACTAGAAGGCTGCAAACTACTGGTTGGATGTTTTTTGGACTTTGCTGATGATGAATCTATTAGGGTTCTTGTTATTTGCTATCAGTTGTTGGATTATTTATGATCCTAAAGGGATCTTACTTTTTCTATTTTGGCTACATCTAACTATTTAACTGGATTCTCATGTCTTGGATTTGGATTGGTGGTCTATGACTTTCCTTGGGATTTTTTTAATGTTTATGATTTGGATGACTCTTTTATCTTTCATCGATGGCTCTAAGTCTATTGATTTGAATCCTTGGCTCTTGGTGGCTTGGAGGTGAACTACTTCTGTTGCTTGGATTGGGTGCTAGCTGTTGGTTTGGTCAAAAGTATTTACTTTGTTATAATTTTCTTGATCTATTTGAGTCTATGTTTGGAATACTTACTTTCCCATTCTTCTTTTCTAGTTTCTACCTACTGCGATTTTCATTTCTGGACAGTGGCTGAACTTCTTCCCTTTCCTATTTTGATGGTTTTCTCACTTCCTCTCATTCTTAATGTTACTCTTACTATTCCTCTAGGTATTATTATTTCTAGTTTTTTCCATGCTCATTTAATGAATGACCTTATCAACTAAGGTCCTCCTTTTTTTCCTTTATTTGGTCTCTGTTTAGTCCTTTTTCCTATATTGTGAGGTTTGCTCCTAGCAATTGTGTTAGCAATTCTTGGTGGTGGCTTTGGTGGTGCTCCCTCTAGTCTAATGCTTTCCTGGTGGGTTACCCCTTATCACTTTCTTTGAGTTTAATATATCTTGGGTGTTTTGGTTATATTTACTATTTGAAGTTTTATGCAGGTTTGTGCGATGATCATCATTAGATAAGGTGCTACAAGAGGTATGCTGGCAATGATGGCATTGATGTTTCCCACTCCTTCTTTTGGTAGTGTTATATGTAATTGTAACCCTTCACTTGAAGTTTGGATGCTTACATATGGTCTTTGCTCCTTAAGGATTATAATTTTCTGAGCCTTTTCTTCATCTTTTACTTCTTTTTCTTCTCTTGTATTTTATGCTTAATTAACTATTTCATTATTTATACTCATCCCTTTACAAGCTTGTTGCAAATCTACAGTGGTTGGAAACTTTTGCTCCTTGATTGTGCTAGTTTCAAAAGGAGAGGAAGTTCTTTTTCAAGGATTATTTTTGGTGGATCTCTATTTCTTTTTTATTAGCATACTTTCATTATCTATTGTATTAGCTAGGGGCTTATCTCCTTAGGACTTTTTAGCTCTTTGAGCATTTGCTTAGAGATTTGCCCCTCTAAGGACTTTATACCTTTTCTTTGTAGCAATAAAATTTTTTTAATTTCCCAAAAAAAAACCCTAAAACCTAAACCACAAACCTAAACTATCCTAAATCCTAAATCCTAAACTCTAAACCATAAACTAACCCAACAAACCCTAAACTGCACCCCACCTAAACCCTACCAAACTGACCACTAAACCTAAACCCACTAAAACCCTAAAGCCATAAACCCTACCTGACCCACCCCAAACCCCCCAACCAAACCCTAAATCTGAGCCACTGGGCTAACCCTAAATCACAAAACACACCTGAGCTAAAAATAAACCTAAAAGAAATAAATAAAATGAAATAAAATATAAATAATAATAAACTTAAACTGAGCCTAAACCTCTAAAATAAGATAAGATAAAAAAAAAATAAATAAATAAAACTAAACTAAATAAAATAAAATAAACTAAGAATAAAACCTAAATATAATAAAAACTAAATGTAAAAATAAAATAAAATAAAAAACTAAATAAACCTAAAATAAAACTAAAAATAAAACCTAAAATAAATAAACATAAAAACCATACTAAAAAACCTAAAAAAATAAAATAAATAAATCAGGCAAACTAAACTAAAATAAAAACTAAAAAATACATAAAACCTAAATAAATCTAAAATAAACTATAAACCTAAATAAATAAAATTAAATTAAAATAAACCTAAACCTAAACTAAAAATAAACCTCAAAATAAACCTAAAATAAAATAAATAAAATAAAAAAATAAAAATAAAAAAAACACACCTATAAATAAAAAATAAAACCTAATCTAAATAAAAATAAAATTCAACATAAACTAACAATTTAAATTAAAATAAAACTAAAATAAATAAAAAAAATAAATAAACTAAAAATAAATAAAATAAAGAAATAAATAATGTAAACTAAAATAAATAAAAAATAAACTAAATAACTAAATAAACCTAAACCTATTTTATTTAATTTTTTTAAAAAAACTTGATCTAAACCCAAACCTAAACCCTAAACCCAAACAACTAAACCACCAAACCATAAAAGCATAAACCTAAAAGCCTAAACCATAAAACACTAAACCCTAAAACCTAGCCTAAACCCCAAACCCTAAACCTAAAGGTAAAGTAACTAAATAAATTAAAAAATAAACCTAAACCATAAAACCTAATAAACCCAAACCTAATCCTAAACCCTAAGAATGTGCAGAACCTTGATAGTAGGAACATCACCCCCAACTTGGCTCAGTCTAGATCTAGTGTTGGAGGCGAAGACAGAGGCGGTGATTGCCATAGTGGTGGTGGGGGATCTGGAGGTGCTGGTGGATATGAGTTGATGCGAGCATTGGTGGTTATGGAGGCGGAGAGAGGTTACGTTATGGTGGTGGCGGAGGAGAAATAGGGGATATGATGGTGGATCCGCTACTTGAGGAGGAGTAGTTGATGGGTCTTGGAGAAACTGAAAAATGGGCGATCCAATCTGCACTTATGGAACTATGTCTTTATAGTAGAGATAGTTCTAGTTATCTAGTGTTTTTGATTTCTTCTATGCATGCTCATTTTTTATCTATGTCGTCACTTATGTCTTAGAAAACTTGGTGTGTTACCAAAAATCTAAATTTATTGAATCTGAATTTATTCTCTATTATATAAAGAAAAAAACCAAAAATCCTAAACCCTAAACTAAAACTTGAATCTTAAACCTAAAACCATAACCCTAAACTCAAAAACCCTAAACCCTAAACCCTAAACTCTAAACCCAACCTAAAAACCCCAAACCACAAATACAAACCTAAAGCTAAAACCTAAACCTAAACTAAATAAAACCTAAAATAAAATAAATAAAAAACCTAAATCAAAATAAAATAATAAAATAAAATAAATTAAGAACATAAACTAAATTGAAACCTAAACCTAAACTAAAAAGAAAAAAAAACTAAACTAAAATAAAATAAATAAAACCTAAACAAAACTAAAATAAAAAAAATTTAAAATAAAATAAAACTAAACCTAAAAAATAAAATAAAAAAAACTAAATAAATACCTAAACCTAAAAATAAACATAAATAATATAAAATAAAAACTAAACCCTTAACTAAAATGAAACCAAAAATAAAATAAAACTAAACCTAAACTAAAATAAACTAAAATAAAATAAATAAAACCTAAACCTAAGCCTAAAATAAACTAAACCTAAAATTAAACCTAAACTAAATAAAAAAATAAAATAAAATACCTAAACCTAAACTTAAAAAATAACTAAAATAAACCTAAAATAAAACCTAAAACCTAAAAAAATAAAATAAAAGAAACTAAACTAAACTAAAAATAAGACTTAAACTTAAAATAAAATAAAAATAATTCAAAACTAAAATAAATTTAAACTTACTTAAAATCAAAAAATAAAACAAAATAAAGAAACCTAAACTAAAATAAATAAACCTAAATCAAATAAACTAAACTATAAAATAAAAAAGAAATATTGAAATAGAAAATAAAATAAAATAAATAAAATAAAATAAATAAATAAATAGGAAACCTACTAATTTTCTGCTTTAAAAAATAAAGATTAAAATAAAAAACCCTAACCTGATCCTAAATACCCTGCTTGGCCCTGGGCCACCAGGCCCACAAGACCCTGGCCTAGGCCCTAGGCCTGAGGCCCTACCTGGCCACTTGCCCCCAGACCCTGGGCCCTAAACTGGGCCCTGACCTTGAGCCACCATCAGGCCCAGATCCTGGGCCTGACTCCAGGCCCTGGAGTCTACCAAAACACTGGGCCCAGGCCACTGAGGCCCTGGGCCCTCCCTGGGTGCCCTAAGGCCTGGGCCAGGCCCACTAAACCTAGATCATGAGCTGACCTGGGCCAAAGACCCTGGGCCACACTACCCTAGCTGGGCTGAACCCTGGAGCCATGAGACTCACTACCCTAGGCCTAACCTACCTGGGCCTAAAACATAAAGATAAACCTGGCCTAGATATAAATTAAAGATAAACTTGAATGAACATAAATCAAGACCTAAGGCTAAAATAAATTAAAATAATAGAGCATAAAGAATAAATAAATAGACTAAATAAAATAAAAATAAATTGGATTAAAATAAAATAATAAAATGACTAAGATATTAAATTAAATTAAATGAAGCAAATGTGGTTTGCTAAATTTAAAAATCCTAAACCCTAAACCCTAAACCTGCCATGAGCCCTAAAACCCTCTAGGCCACTGTTGAGCTAAACCCCAGGCCTGAGCCCTAACAGCCATGATCCACCTAACCCACTGGGCCCCAGGCCAGGCCACAAACCCAGGCTGGCAGCCAGCCTTGCTAATCTAAACCAAAACTGAGCACTAAAGGCTGAGCCACTGGCCACAAACCCTGATCTACTGAGCCTAAGCCCTTATAAAGCCTGAAACCTAGCCCACCCAAACCTGAGGCCCTGAAAACCTGAGCCCCAGGCCAAATCCTGGAAATCCTAAGACCTACAAGCCTCTGAGCCCTGAGCCTGACCTAAACTAAAAAACCTAAAAGAAACTGACTAAAGAAATAAAAATATAAATAAAATGATAAAGAAAGATAAAATAAAAAATAAAATAAAAACTAAACCAAAGCAAAAATAAAATAAATAAGATAAAATAAACTAAAATAAAATAAATAAAACCTAAACTAAACTTAAAAAACAAACTAAGGTAAAAAACCAAAATAAAATCAAAACTAAATATAAAATAAAAATAAATTAAATTAAAAACAAAGTAAAAACCTAAACCTTAAAAATATATGTAAAATAAAACCTAAAAAATAGAAAATAAAACCTAAACTATAAAACTAAAAATATTAAACATAACATAAAAAAAAAAACAAACAATAAACCTAAACCTAAACTAAAATAAACTAAATTAAAAAAATACCTAAACTAAAATAAAATTAAATAAACTAAATAAACATAAACCTAAAATAAATCTAAATTAAACCTAAAATAAAAAACCTAAAACCTAAACCTAAAAAAAATAGATAAAATAAATAATCTTGAAAAAAAAAAACTAAACCTAAAAAAAAAAAAATAAAACTAAATAAAAAAATCAGCTACCTAAACAAACTAAAAATAAACAAATAAAAAAAAACCTAAAATAAAATAAACCTAAAATAAATAAAAAATAAACTAAATAAAATTAAAATAAAATAAATAAAAATAAAATAAAATAAATAAACCTAAACTCTTGGTATATGCTTAATTTTAAAATTAAAAATAAAATAATAAAACCTAAACTAAACCCTAATCCCCCACACCTAAACCTAAACCTAAAACCTAAAAAAGAAAAAATAAAACCTAAAAAATAAAAGAAAAAATAAAACTAAACTAAAAAAATAAACATAAACAAAACTAAACACAAAATAAACTAAAATAATCAACTAAAATAAATAAAACTAAAATAAATAAAACCAATAAAATAAAATAAAATCTAAAATAAATAAATAAATAAACTCTTGGTTTGCTTAATTTTTTTTAAAAAACTAAACCCTAAACCCTGATCCAAATCCTAAAACCAAATCATAGGCCCTAAACTAACTAAACCCCAAACTTACAACCCTAAACTGACCTAAACTAACCCTGTATATCCAAACCTAACCTAAACCCTAAAACTAAAACCTAAACCTAAACCTAAAACTAAATAAACTAAAAAAATAAATAAATAAACTAAACCTAAACAAAATAAAATATAATAAAATAAAAATAAACCCTAAACTAATAAAAATAAACTTAAAATAATTAAAACCTAAACTTAAACTAAAACTGAATAAAACCTAAACCTAAACTTAAAATAAAGTAAACCTAAATCTAATCCTAAACTAAATAAAACAAAATAAATAAATAAAAAACCTAAACTAAACTAAAAAAAAAATAATAACTTAATTAACATGCTTACATTTGATTTAATTACATTTCTAAAATTAACCCACAAAATTAATTACATTTTTAAATTAAATCAATTCACTAATGGGTTTAAAATAACAAGTTAATGATTTCTCTTCTCCTTTAAATCAAATCAAATCCAAAACTTAATTAATAAAGCTTTGGTTTGATTTAAATAATCTTATTTGATTTGATTTTTCTTAAGAACTAGTTTGGTTGAATAAATCACATGCTAATATTTGATTTCCTTCTTTCCAATCATGTTAAATTTGGTATCTTTGGTATGTCATTTGAATTCATGCATCCATCTTTTCAAAATCAAGTAAAATAAAATGGATTTCTTTTATGTAACACTTAAGCTTGTATGTGTTGATTTAATTTAATATATGCATGGCTATTATAACTATTAAATCCAAATGTATTTTTAAAAACTTATAAATCAATAATAATATGTGTTATGATGCCATTTGTAAATATATAAGAAATGCATGTGCTTATAGCTTAAGTGTATGAATGTTGAGTTCTCTTTCCTCTATTAATTTGTTGATTTATATAAGATTGAATGGTAATGGGTATGTACTCTGGACATCCCGGGAACATGAGGCTTTAGCTAGCCCCAAGGAGGTCATTTGATTACCTCTTTTCCTTAGTTTAATAATGGCACATACCCATTTGATTTGATTCTTATGTATTTGAACATTAGAATTTGGATAGAGGTTTAAATTGTAATTATAAATGATTCAATAAAAAAAATACAATCTTTGAATGATTTTCTTTCCCTCATTCATGTATACATCCATGTGTGTTAAAAGAAAGTATGTATGTGAGACATCTCGAGAATCTGAGGCTTTAGTTAGCCCCAAGGAGGTTATTTGATTACCTCACTTCCTTAGTTCAACAAAGACACATACTTTCCTATATCTTTGTACATGTATATGTATATGTGATTAGTAAATGAAAATCACATGCATTCATAATTGGCTAAGTGGTTGAATTAAATAGCCATATAATTTTGGAGCTTACTTCATATGTTTATGTATACGAATTGACATGTATTTGAATGAAAATGAGTATATAGTCTAGCCATCCCAAGAATCGAAGCTTTATCTAGCTCAAGGAGGTCATTTAATTACCTCACTTCCAGTTTAACAATGCCACATGCCTATTTAATTTCATTCTTTCATCCTTTTGTATAGGAATTTGGATAAAGTTTTAAATTAATATGTTTAAATAATTTAATCAAATAAAATATAAATTCTAAATATACACATACATTCATCATTTAAGTGTGCTAAAATATATTGCATGTATAGATACACTTAGGATTAAATCATATGCATATTACATGTGATGGAAAGGAATGATTTAATATATGTCATGTGGTAGTAATTCGATTAAATTAATCTTAAGATGCCTTCCATTTTGAATAGGATTATTTAAAGTGAACCTAAACTTAGGATTTATTAAATCATTTAATAAGCCATTTGTTAAAGAGAACTAAATCAAATTAATATACTTTAGAAAGTGACTTAAGGTAGGGATGAAAGGGCAATCCTCTTTTACTCTCTTTATAACACTTAGTTGCTAAGTGTAATCAAATGAAACAAAGAAAAATACAAATTAAAATTCTCAAATCAAATAAACTACTTCAAGTGAAATCAACCTTTCATGTCAAATTGAATCCTTCCACACTTAGAAAATACAACACTAATGTCTAACAAGATGAAACACACAAGCCTTAATATACACTTTAGAATTAAGTCACCACTTCTAGCTCTAAGTAAGGATGATGTATGATGTAATGTGTTTTGTTTTATGATGTACTATTTTAGATTGGATGTTAGGGTGTATGCTTTGTAAACTGGATGATAGGCCAATATTAGCTTAATCATGTTTTATATAGGGGATTATGCTTAAGGGATCTTAAAAATAAATGTGAATGCTCTTTTTAGGTTGTTTAAATCCTTAAGCATAATCCAAGTTAGGACAGGTGGGCTTAGTTACCCATGTGTAGGGTGCTAAGTCAAATTATAAATACAATTGCTTGGGATTATATGTATATTTAGCTAACCTTTATTTTGCAGGTGTAGTTAGATTTACTTTTCCCACATAAATGTAATTTTTTACAATAGGAATTAGGATTAGTGCTAGGATGAGTAGTGGCGAAGGCTTTGTCACAGTGCTTGATGCCTTTGAAGTAAGCACCATCAAATCAAAGAAGGAACCAAATCAAAAATGGAGATACAAAGAAAGAACACCCCAAAAGACTTTAATACAATTATAATTATTCTTTTATACTCACGGTTGTATAAGGGTAGAGCTCGGCTACCCATATTTTCTCTCTTCGGGTTGTATGACAGTACCCAAATGCACCATCCTTTTATCCTTTTATGATAGTTTATATAATTATTTGATGTTATGTTTACATTATGTATCAGGGTGGCATGCTTTTTATAATTTCTTAAATGATTGATGCTTTAATGTGTGGCTTGGATACGATTAATATCTTAGGATAAAAATAACTTTTTTACCCAACTAATCATTCATAACTAAATTTTAAACAACTCATAACCTCATTATAAAGCCTAAGACATAAATAAGATAATTAAAATATTTATCAACCCCTTAGCTATATGGTTGTATGTTTCACGTCATGCATGCATATTCTTTCTCTCTTGAACATTAATGATCTCCATCTTTACACCATAAAGGAATGCTTGACCTATGAGGGCATCCATTGTGGTGGAGAACACCTTCTTCTAGCTAATTTGACCCATAACCTATTTCATCATGCATTTAGGCATAAGAAATCCTAAAGCCTCTGTCAAAATGATGTGTCTAAAATGAAATAAAATTTGAAAATATTTTGCATCTACAGATTAAGTCATATGCTCATACCATTCATGCTTTAGTCTCATTGGGAGTGTGTTTAGGACTTTAGTCTCTTTCTAATTAAATAACTACCATGGCTATCTTGCAATTCATAAAACTAGACTACTTAGTTTTAAAATCATAGGAGGAGTTAGTTGGCGGCCACTCCAAGCGATTATAAGTCCAGAAGTCAGACAATTTATTCTCACTTGGAGAGGTAAACCCTAATGTCCACCTGTCGCTTAGATATAGGTCATGCTTTAGCTCATACTAAGGTTCCCTCAATTTAGGATCCGAGATAGCTATTTCCTTTAGGCTACGAGCATAAATCCTCACCTCTTAAGCATTCCCACAACCTTTTGTTGGTGGATTATAAGCCCTAGTAATCTAGTAAAATTGTAACTCAAAACATATAAATCTCCTCAACCTCAAAATTATAAAGCCCAACCATAGGATAGATTGGAATGTGCACTAACGTTCCTAGTGTAATGAGCATTTCTTACTTATTTCATTTGGATTCAAAAAATAAGTCTTCTCCTTGAACTTTCCAAAATGATTTTCCAAATACAACTAATCCTTTGATAGTCTAACCTTGAAATGTTTGGAGATGATAATTGTCTACTTTAATCGAGAGTATTCTTAGGAAATTTTATTTGCTAAGATGTAATTAACTATTGAGGCTTGCCTCTGTAGGGAACTTAAGAACCTGGTTTAATATAAACCCTACTTTATTCATCCATGTAAAGTAGAGGAAAAATTGCTAGTGTGTTCGAAGACCCATCATGCCTTAGGAGTCCTTATTACATGATTTGGTCCATTGTAGGGTGATGTCTCTATCTTTTGAGATAGTACATAATACCTAAATGTAGTACCTGATCACCTTAAAAAGTACCCCCCCCGCTTATACATCCAAAAATAAATAACATAAGGCCCTCTCATCTTGTTCATTGAATCCTCTCACCATCATCCTTTCTTTTTAGAGTTTTGAGATGTCGATCCTCAAGTAGGCAAGCGTTCTTAGACTCATAATGTTGACTAGTACACCTAGGTCAACCAAAACTTTGGATAGCCTGTATCTACCAACATCCACTATAATGTAAAGAGGCGATTGTGCTCAATCATCCGTAGGAGTATGTTTTCATCACAGAATTTAATTCCTAAGATGTTCTTCGAGTGGCATGCCTTCTCTTTAGTAGTGGTCAACTGAGCTAAGTATATATCTAGATCAAGTAAGGCCTTGATTAGAAATTCCTTCATCTCTTTAAATAAGATAAGGGCATTGTATATGCTTAACTTAGCTAGAAACTTTGTAAGGTGAGCTAGGACATTGTAATCATCTCTGGCTTGGTCCTCCACAAGCGTATCCATGGGTGGAGCATCATGTGGAGGGGCTATCTACTCACTAGAACCAATGACTTGCTTACCCTTATCCTAAGGTGCTACCTTAGGAGGTAGATCTTTGTCACTTTGTGAGTTGACTTCAATGACTTCTTGGAATGATGAGCTTGTGGAAAGTTCTACCTTCTCGAACATATAACTTCTCCTATGGGATCCTCAGTCGGTTGACTCCAAGTCAATTCAAGAGGTGAACGATTGATTGAGAGAAGGATAGTTGATTCTAAATCGAAGGAAAGGACGAACTACAATAGGTAGGATCGAAAGGTAAATTATGGCTCCCCAACTTGTAGGCAAGCTAGTCCATAAAAGAAGTACAATCCCCTAAGACATGGCCTAATATGTGGTGGTAGGGGCAATAGCTAGGATCATCACTCTTTCCAACTTCCTCTATCCTCTTAGGCTCTGGTAAGTGAAAGTCACGTTTTGTATAAGAGATTCTTAAATATTTTCCTAACTACCTCCCTCTTGAATGAATATAGCTTATTCAATCTATCGGCAAGAGTAGGTGGAAAGTAACTACCTAACGATAGGTATGAATACCGCTGCTGGGTAGGATGCTGAGGTGGTGGAAATGGTCATTGTGGCAACTACAGTGGCCGATATGATGGTCGTGGTGGTGGAAGAGGTGGTTGCAAAGGAGCTTGTTGAGTTTGTTGTCTCTCATACTGAACTCTGGCTGGCTACATCCCTCTATCCACTGACACAACTATCCTTGGCTTCTTCTCAAACACCTTATGCAACTTGGGCCTAGATGATTGGTCAGGAAAGGAAAACTGTTTAGCTTCCTCTTGTAGGCTAGCCGCCTTGTTGATTAATTTCTAGAAAATATTGATGGTAAAGCCCATAAGCATGAAGGCGACCGGGTCATCGTTATTTTTGAGAAGAATCTCAATGGCATGCGATATGGATAGTTTTAGTTCACATTTCATGCTCAGGTTGCATCACCTGAGACTGTAATCAACAAGTGATTCATTGAGTTTCTATTCCTCTACAATGTGTTCGCCTATAGTCACCCTCTACCGAGCTCCAGCAAACCTCTTGATGAAGAGGTGCTCCAACTCAATAAAGTCTTCACTTGAAATTTGTGGGTTCGTCTAATCAAATGCAACACGATAGGCTAATGAAAGGAGAAATAGGAGAGCATTGCTGCCATCGGTGTTTGCAATGACTCTAAAGTGTGCATTATATGTGGGTTCCCATCATCAATGATCTTGAAGGATGGTGGCACAAAACCTAAATAAAATAATAACTAAATAAACCTAAAAAAAATAAACCTAAAATGAAACCTCAAAATAAATAAATAAATAACCTAAAGCTAAAATAAACAAAATAAAATAAACCACAAACACTAAAAAACCCTAAAACTAAACAAACCCCAAAACCTAACCCACAATCCTGAAAACACTAAACCCTAAACCTAAGCCTAAACCTACTGACCCTAAACTACCCCCCTAAACCCTATACTATACAAACCTAAAACCTAATCTAACCCTAAACTGAGCCTAAACTCTAAAACCCTAAAAGCCAAACCTAAACCCAACCCTAGGCCCTGACCTGAGCCCAGGAAAGAAGGCTGGCTGAGCCAGAGCCTGACCTAACCTGACCCTGGCTGACCTAGGCTAAACACTAGGCTCAGGCCACAAAGGCTGAGCACTGAGCCTGGGCCACAGGGACCTGACCAGGCCACTGACTGGGACTTTAAACCCTGAGCTTAAGATCCCTAGGCCATGGGTCCTGATCCACTAGCCTAAACCTAAACTAAATAAAACCTAAAACAAAGATAAATATAAAACTATAGAGATAATAGATAAAATAAAGATATAATACAAACATAAAGTGAAATTAAACCTAAAACTAGAGCCAAAAAATAAAATAAAATAAAAATAAAACTAAACTAAAAAAATAAAATAAACCTAAATGAAAAAAGATAAAAACTAAATGTAAAATAAAATAAAATAAAAAAAAAAAAAATAAAATAAAATAAAAAACTAAAATAAAAAACTAAACCTAAAAAAATAAACATAAAATAAAACCTAAAAAAAAATTAAATAAATAATAAACATTAAACTAAAAAAATTAAACCTAAATTAAACAAAATAAGATAAATCTAAACCTAAACTAAAATAAAAACTAAAATAAATAAAATCTAGACCTAAACCCTAAACTAAATAAAATAAAATAAAGTAAAAATAAACCTAAACTGAAATAAAATTATAAAACCTAAAAATAAACCTAAAATAGAAACCTAAAATCGAAACCTAAAAAAATAAAATACAAACCTAAACCTAAACCAAATAAAATAAATAAAACTTAATCCAAAAAAATAAAATAAAAATAAAACTAAACTAAAAAAAAGTAAACCTAAACCTTATCCTAAAAAATAAACTAAAATAAAAAAACCTAAAATAAAATAAATAATTCTAAAATAAATAAATTAAATTAAATAAAATTAAAAAATAAACCTAAAAAATAAAATGAAAATAAAATAAACTAAAGAAATAAAAAATAAACTAAATAAAACTAAACTATGGGTTTACTTAATTTTTTTAAAAAAAAAAACCCTAAACTAACTAAACCTAACCCTAAGCGATACCCTAAACCTAAATCCTAAACCCTAAACCCTAAAACCACAAAACCAAGACCCAAGGCCAGGCCTTAAACCCTGAGCCACTACCCTACCACTAAAATCCTAAACCCTAAACACAACCACTGATCCTGACACATCAAACCACAGGCCCCTACTAGGCCACAAAAAAAACCTAAAGATAAATAAAAATAAAACTCAACTAAAATAAACTTAAAAGGTTAAACTAAGATAAATAAAAAACATAATTAAACTAAACTAAAATAAAATAAAATAAAAGAAATAAAAATAAAATAAACTAAATAAATAAATCTAAATAAACTTATATGGGTTTGCTTAATTTAAAAAAAAACCACCTGGCCCTGGGCCCTGGCCATGGCTACCTGGGCTACGGTTTAATTAAAACCCTGAGCCACTGATTCTATCCTGACCCTACCACAGATGTAAAACCCTGAGCTAAGGCTTGGATGGGACCTAGGCCCTACCCACCTAAACCCTAACCCCAGACCTGACTCAGGCCACATCCTGAGCCCTGGGCTTAACAACACAAACTAAAATAAAATAAAACTCAGCAAAATGAGCTAATTAAAAAATAAGAAACTAAACTAAAATAAATAAAACTAAACTAATTAGATTATAACAGACTAAATAATAAAATAGATAAAATAAACTATAAATATAAAATAGCTATGTACTAAATAAACCAAAACTGGTTTGCTTATTTTTTTTGCCTAAATCTGAGCCATAAAAAGGCTCTAGACTGAGCCTGGGCACTGAGCCACCATGCTACCCTACCACTAGGCCAAACTAAATCCTAGGCCTGAGCCACTAGGCCTACTGAGCCCTGAGCCACAAAGGCTAGGCCACACCAGGCTAACTGAGCCCCTAGGCCAGGCCTGGGCCCCAGGCCCCAAACCCTGGGCCACTGACCCTGACTGGACCCACTGCCCTAAAACTAGCCCTGGGCTTAGGCCCAGACCACTAGGCCAGACCCAAAACTGGACCTAAATCTAAACCTAAATAAATTAAAAATGACTCAGCTAAAAGGCCAAACCTGACTACAAGCTAAACTAAAGATAAATGAACCAAAATAAATAAATTAAATGGATAAAATAAAGAAAATAAACCTAAAATAAAATAAATAAACTAAAATAATTAAAAAAATAATAAATCCTAAAACCAATTTGGTTTACTTGGCTTGACCACTAGGCCTACATGCCGGGTTTGGTTGTTTTTTTTAAAACCCTACCAGATCCTAAATCTACCCTAGGCACCAGGCCCTAAATCTGAGCCACTGAGCCATGAGCCTAAAAGCCCTATGAGCCTGGGCTCCCTGGCAGGCCCTGAGCCCCAGGCCTGCACCCAATGAGAGGCTCCCAGAGGCCAGACACTGGGCCTAGCCACTGAGCCATGCCAGCCCAGAAGCACAAGCCACAAGCTGACACTAGGCCCTAAACTAGACCTGGCACTGAGCTATGGCCAGAGGCCAGATCCTGGGCTTTTAAACCCTAGGCCTTGACCATGGGCCCACTGTGCCACAAAGCTAAAACCTAAACCTATAATGATAAAAATAAAAAGATAAAATAAAATAAACTAAGAATAAAACCTAAACTAAAGATAAATAAAAAGATAGACAAACTAAAACTAAATTTTGAAGAATAAAATAAAATTAAAAATAAAATAATAAAGATAAATACATAAAAATAAACTATGTTAACTAAATAAAGCTAAACTTGGGTTTGTTTTTTTCTTAAAAATGAGAAAACCCTAAATCCTAAACCCTAAACACTAGGCCTAAACCATAGGCCTGAGCCTATATAATACTAAACCCACAACTAAAATCTAAACCTAAACCTTGAGCCCTAAAAGGCTAAACATTAGCAAATCGTGAAGCATAAACCCTACCCTAAAGCATAAACCATGAGCCCTGACCCTAAAATGGAAATCATAAACCCTAAACCAGAGCCTCATGCCCTAAACCCTAAACCTAATCCTAAACCCCAAAACCTAAACTAAATAAAACCTAAAATCAAATAAATAAGAACTTAAACCTAAAATAAAATAAAACCAAAAAAACTAAAACCTAAACCTAAGAAAACTAAACAACCCTAAACCTAAAAATAAAATAAAATAAAATAAAATAAAATTATAATAAAGAAAATAAATAAAAACCTAAATTAAAAAATAAAATAAACTTAAAAATAAAAAACCTAAATAAAGTAAAAATTAAATGAAAAATTAAAAAAAACCAAAAACTAAAATAAAACTAAATAAAAACCTAAACCTAAAATATAAACCAAAAAATATAACATAAAAATCAATAAAACATAAAACATAAACCTTAAACTAAAAAAAGACATAAACCTAAAAAAAAACAAAATAAAATAGCCTTAAACCTAAACTAAAATAAAATAAACTAAAATAAATAAAACCTAAACATAAACCTAAACTAAAAAAAATAAAACCTAAAATAAAAACTAAAAATAAACCTAAAATAAAATCCTAAAACCTAAACCAAAAAATTAAATTAAAAAATAAATTTAAAAATAAAAAATAAAACCTAAATCTAAAAAATATAATAAAAATAAAATTAAACTAGAATGTAAACCTAAACCTAAACCTAAACTTAAACCTAAAAAATAAACAAAAATAAAAAGCCTAAACTAAAATAATAAACCTTAATAAATAAACTAAACTAAATAGAAATAAAAATGAACCTAAATAAAAATAAAAAGAAAATAATCTAAAATAAATAAAAATAAACTAAAAATACATTATTTCTTGATTTACTTAATTTAATGAATAAATAAATAAAACCCTAATCTTGAACCCTAAAACCTAAAACTAACCTAAATACCTAAGACCCTAAGCTAAACCCTAAACCCACAAAACCTAAAACCTAAACTTTAACTAAATAAAATCTAAAAATAAAATAAATAAAAAACCTTATCCCTAATATAATAAAAATATAATAAAATAAAAACTTTAACTAAAACCTAAACCTAAAAATAAAATAAAAGAAAAAATAAAAACTAAACTAAATCAAAATAAATAAAAACCTAAACTAAACTAAAAAAATAAATTAAACATAAAACAAAAAACCTAACTAAAATCAAACCTAAATGTAAAAAAAATGAAATAAAATAAAATAAAAACTAAATAATAACCTAAAGCTGAAAAATAAACCTAAAAATAAATAAAAATAAATCCTATAACCTAAACTAAAAAAAGACCTAAACCTGAAATAAATAAAATAAACCTAAACCTAAACCTCAACTAAAATAAATAAACCTAAACCTCTGATAAACTAAACCACTAAACTAAAAAAAATAAACTAAAAATAAACCTAAACTAAACTAAAAATAAAATAAAAAATAAATAAATAAAACTAAACCTAAACCTAAAACATAAAATAAAACATTAACCTAAACCTAAACCTAAACTTAATAAATAATAAAACCTAAACCAAAAAAATAAAATAAAAATAAACCTAAATTAAAAAAGAAACATAAACTTAAACCTAAACCTAGAAAATAAACTAAAATAAAAGACCTAAACTAAAATAAATAAACATAAAATAAATGAACTAAATTAAATAAAAATAAAAAATAAACCTAAATAAAAATATAAAATAAACTAAATAAACTAAATAAACCCAAAGATACCATTTACTTAATTTAAAAAAAAAACCCTAAACCCTAAACTTTAAACACTAAATCCTAAACCTAAACCCTAAACCCTAAACTTAGAACCCTAAACCTGAACCCTAAACCCTAAAACCTACACAAACCCTACCCTAACACAAAACCTAAATCTTAAAACCTAAATATTAAACCATAAACTAACCTAAACTCTAAACCCTAAAACCTAAACCTTGAACCCTAAACTAATGGGGACTCAAAATTGAACCACTCGGTAACTACAGACCAATCAAAATCTAGGTTTGAGTTGATGCGAATAATTTTTAGGTCTGGTTTGGGTTGAAGAAATTGACCTGTTTGATTTTTCAGGTTGGGTCGGGTCGAGTTGACCCACCAACTCAAAATTGACTCGATTTTGTCCTACCAACTCGAATTTGACTCGAAATTGACCCGGGAACCAGAAATTAACCCAAATTTTACACATGAACTTGATTTTGACATGATTTTGACATGTCGTGTCAATCTGGTTGAAGTCAGGTCAGGTTAGGGTTAAAGTTTTTGACTCATTTAATAAACAGGTCGAGTTCGGGTCAACCATATTCGGGTTGCGTCAAATTGATAAAACTTCGATAAAGCTAACTAAAACTAATAAATTAACTAAATAAAATAATAATAATAATAAACTAATAATAAAACTAATAAAATTAAAAATTAATAAATAATAATAAATAATAACTAATTTAACTAATAATACAAAATAATTTAAAAATAAATGAACTAAACTAAATAATAAAATAATAAAACTAATAAACTAATAAAACTAATTTAAACTAATTATAATAATAATAATAATAATAATAATAATAATAATAATAATAAATAGTAATAAATAATAATAAAATAAATAATAAAACTAAACTAATCAAATAAAATAAAATAAAACACAATAATAACTAAACTAAAAACTAGAATTAAACAAAACTAAAAACCTAAAACCCCTAAACTAATAAACTAAACTAAAATTGAACCCAAAAACTTAATAAAAACAAACTAAACTAAGAATATCTAAAACTAAAACTAATAAACCCAAACTAAAAAAAACCCTAAAATAACTAATATAACTAAAAATTAACTAAAATTAATAAATTAAAACTAAATAAAACCAAAATAACTAAACTAAAACTCTGCCAATAAACACTAAAAAAATCAAATAAACCCCAAAATAAAAAAAAACTAATAATAAAATAATAATAAACTAAACTAATAAACCTACCTTAAAGCTAATAACTAACTAATAAACATAATAACTAAAACATAATACAATAACTAAATTAGACTAAAATTTGACTAAACCTAAATCCTTTGGTTAAAACCTAAACCCTAGAAACTAAATTCTAAACCCTACCCTAAATCTAAACCCTACCAAAACCCTAGACCCTGAGCCAAACCCAACCGTAAATAAAAAACATAAATGCCTAAAACCTAAAATTAAAATAAAAAAAATAAATAAACCTAAATAAAAACAAATAAAAACCTAAACTAAATCCTAAACCTAATCCAGAATAAAACCTAAATAAAATAAAAACTAAACATAAAATAAAATAAAATAAAATAAAATAAAACTAAATAAAACACATAAAAAATAACCTAAAATATATAAAATAAAACCTAAACCTACACTAAAAAATTTACCTAAAATAAAATAAAATAAATAAAATTAAATAAATTTAAACCTAAATTTAAATAAACTAAACTAAAATAATAAAACTCAAACCTAAACCTAAAATAAACTAAACTAAACCTAAATTAAATAAAATGAAATAAATTAAGATAAACCTAAACTTAAACAAAAAAATAAAACCTAAAAATAAACCTAAAATAAAAAACTAAAACCTAAACCTAAAAAAATAAAATAAAACCCTAAACCTAAACCTAAGAATAAAAAATAAAACCTAAACTGAAAAATAAATTAAAAATAAAACTCAACTAAAAAATAAATCTAAACCTAAAAAATAAATAATAATAAAAAACATAAACTAAAATAAATAAACCTAAAATAAATAAAATAAACTAAATCAAAATAAAAAAATAAACCTAAATAAAAATAATAAATAAAGTAAACTAAAATAAATAAAAGGATTAAACTAAATATATTAAATAAATCTAAACTATCATTTGACTTAATTTTAAAAAATTCCTTAAACCCTAAATCCTAAACTACTAAACCCTAGGACTACAACCCTAAACCTATAACCCTACCCTAAACCCTAAATCTTGTATAAAATAATTAAAGAAACCTGACCTACCACAACCCTCACTGACAACTGAGCCTGAGCCTCTGGGTTTGCTTGATTTAAAGGCTGTGACCCCCCACCTCCTCGGCCCATACTGCACCTGACCTGGGCCTGCAGTCCTGGGCCCTGACCTAGGCCCTGGGCCCTGGAGCCAAAGGACCACCCAGGCCACTGCCTACTGGGCCTTGTGCTCCAGGCCACAGGCCAAGCCAGGCCTGGGCCTTGGGCCAGGCCCTGGCTAAGGCCCTAAAGACCAGAATGGTGGACTGGGCCCTGGGCCTAGCTAAACCTGAGGCTAAATAAATAAGACCTAAGATAAGATGACCTGGGCATAGATAAGATAAGATAAGATGGGATAAGAGCACAAACTGACCTAGTATGGGATTAACAAAGATAAAGGCTAGGCTAAGATAATTAATAAAACCCACCAGGCCTGGGCCTAACAGAAACCTGGCCAGTGAGCCTGGAAAACCCAACCAGAGCCTAAATCATAAGCCATGGAAATCAGACATAAAGGCTGGGCCCAGCAAGCCTGACTGATGGTAACCTGACCAAAAGGCTGGGCCCTGGACCCTAGTGGTGGCCCTGAAACCCTGAACCACTGAGCCCAGAGCATAGCCACAAACTAAACCCTAACTTTTAAATGAACCCTAGCCATAACTGACCCTGAGCCCAAAATCTTAAAACTTAAAAAGACCTAAAAAAAGAATGAACAAATAAAACCTAAACCTAATTAAAGACAAATAAAATAAAGTAAAAAATCTAATAAAACCTAAAAAATAAAATAAAATAAATAAAAAACTAAACTAAAATAAAATTAATAAAACCAAAACTAAACTAAAAAAATAAAATAATCCTAAATAAAACCTAAAATAAAATAAAGATGAAAATAAAAATAAATCAAAATAAAATGAATATAACCTAAATCAAATAATAAACTTAAAATAAATGAAAATATAAAACTTAAACCATAAACTAAAAAAACCTAAACCTAAAATAAAATAAACTAAAATAAACATAAATGATAAAACCTAAAACTAAACCTAAAATAAATAATACTTTAACCCTAAAACAAAATAAAATAAAATAAACTAAAAAAAACTAAAAAAATAAAACTTAAAAATAAATCTAAAAAACCTAAACCTAAACCTAAAAATAAAAAAAATGTAAAGATAAACCTAAAAAATAAAAATAAAACCTAAACATAAAAAATGAGTAAAATAAAACTAAACTAAACTAAAATTAACATAAACTAAACCAAACCTAAAATAAACTATAATAAAAATTAAACTAAAAATAAGAGAAACAAATTAAAGAAATCCTAAATAAAATAAATAAAAGAAAATAAATAAAAATCAACTAAATGACCTACTTGGTTTGCTTGATTGGACAAAACCACCCTGTGGCTAAACCCTACCCCTAAACCTGACTTAAATCCTACCTACTAAACCCTGGCCTAACCCCAGCCCCACCCACTACCTGGGCCCTAATGTGAGCCACTAAAACTAGGCTAACTAACCATCCCAAAGGCTGGGCCACTGAGATAAAGACACTGAGCCACTACCCAGGCCACAGGCCTGAGCATTGATCCTGGGCCCTACCCCAGGACCCAAGCTAATGCTACACTAGGCCCTGGGCCTGCATCATAGATCTGTGACCTGGATCCTAAACCTGGGCCAGCCACAGCCCACTAACAGGCCCCAGGCTTTGATGACTCTAACCTGAGGCCACTGGGCCCTGGGCCATGAATGGGCCCTGGGCCAGGAGGCTGGGCCTTGACCTGGGCCCTGATAGGCCCTAAAGCTGAGCCTACTGCTGGTTTGATTGGACAAGGCCACACCCATGGCTGGGCCTGAGACGGACCTGGGCAGCCCAGATCCTGGGCCCTGGCCCTGGGCCCTGGGCCACAGGCCCTGGCCTGACCCAGGCCCTGGGCCCTAGCCTGTGGAGCCCTGGGCTCTGGCTGACCTGGGCCGGCCCCAAAGAGGCCTGAGCCCTCAGGCCTGGGCCACTGGGCCTGAGCCCTCAGTGGAGTCCTGACTGGGCCCTGGACCCCAGCTGACCTGAGCGCGGCCCTGGGCCACTGATGGAATCTGACCCTAGTCCTGGAATCCTGGGCGGCAGGCCATGAGCCTACCACTGGGCTGGCTTTAAATGGACTCTGGGCCCTGGGCCACACCGACATAATACCTGGCCATGGGACCTTGACCCTGGGACTAAAGATCTCCAGGCCTTAAAGCTCTACCTACCTGGGCCCTAAACCACTGGCACCACCAAGATGCAAAACTAACTGGGCCTTACTGGGATGACCTAAACCTGACTTGATCCTCTAAATAAACCTAAAATAAATAAATAAAATAACCTAAACCTAAATAGATAAAAATAATAAAATCTAACCTAAAACATTAACCTAAACCTAAAAATAAAAAAAATGAAAAAATTGAATAAACTAAAATAAAATAAATAAAAACCTAATCTGATCAAAAAAATAAAATAAACTTAAGAATTAGAAACCATAATAAAAGAAAAACTAAGTGTAAATTAAAATAAAATAAAACTAAAATAAAATAAATAAAATTAAATAAAATAAACCTAAAAAAATAAGCTTAAAATAAATAAAATTAAAACCTAAACTCTAAACTAAAAAAACCTAAAACTAAAATAAAATAAAATAAACCTAAACCTAAACTAAAATTAACTAAACCTAAACAAAATAAAATAAGAAAAAAAAACAAAAACCCTACACCTAAACCAAATCCTAAACCTACACAACACTACAACCTAAACCACAACACACTAAACCCTAACCCTAAACCCTAAACCCTGAAAGCATAAACCCTAAACCCTAAACCCTAAATCCATAAACCCTAAACCATAATCTTAAACCACTAAACCCCAAATCATAAACCTAAACTAAAGTAACTAAATAAATTGAAAATAAACCTAAACCTAGAACCTAACCTAAACCTAAACCTAATTCCTAAGAATGGAGAACCTTGATGTGGGAACATCAGCGGCCCAGTGTAGATATTACGGTGGAGGCGAAGGTAGAGGCGATAGTTATCGCAGTGGTGGTGCGGGATCTGGAGGTGCTGGTGGATATGGAGGTGGTGGTTAGAGCAGTGGTGGTTATGTATGTGGGAGGAGCGAAGACGGTTACAACAGTGGTGGTGGCAGAAGGAGAGATCAGGGATATGATGGTGGATCCCGATACTCGAGAGGCCAGAGTGGTCCTAATGGGAACTAAAGCGAAGAAGCAGTCATCATTTGCCTACAGGCTGTGTCTTTATAGTTGAGACGGTTCTAATTATCTAGGGTTTTTGCTTTGCTCTATGCGTGCTCATTTTTTATCTATGTCATCACTTGTGTTTGAGAAAACTTGGTGTGTTACTTTGTTGATAAATTCAAAAAGAAGAAACGTTGAATCTAAATTTGTTCTCTCTTAAAAAAACCCAAAAAACCTAAACACTAAACTAAAACCTAAACCCTAAGCCAAAAAATACGTAAACCTAAAATAAAAATAAAATAAACCTAAACCTACACTAAAATAAATAAAACCTAAACCAAAACTAGATAAAATAAAATATACTAAAAATAAACTTAAACCTAAACTAAAAAATAAAACCTAACAATAAACTGAAAATAAAAACCTTAAACCTAAACCTAAAAAAATAAAATAAAAACATAAACCTAAACATAAAAATAAGAAATAAAACCTAAACCTAAAAAATAAAATAAAAATAAAACTAAACTAAAAAATAAACATAAACCTAAACTTAAACATAAAAAATAAACTAAAATAAAAAACCAAAACTAAATTAAATAAACATAAAATAAATAAACTAAACCAAATAAAAATAAAAAATAAACCTAAATAAAAATTATGAAATAAAATAAAATAAAATAAATGAAAAATAAACCAAATAAACTAAATAAACCTAAACCTACTAGTTTACTTAATTTTTTTTTTAAAAAATGTTTAAGCATTAAACCCTTAACCCTAAACCCTAAATCCTACCCTGAGCCCTGACCCTAAACCCAAAACTAGCCTAAACCCTAAACTTTAAATTTACAACCCTAAATCCTAAAACTAAAAACCCATACTCTACCCTGACCCTAGGCCATTGAAAAAGATAAAAAACGTGACCCTGACCCTAAACCCCAAACTAACCTAGGCCCCAGGCCCAAAACCCTCAGAGCCCTGAGCCCTAATCCCTGACCCTAGGCCCAAACCCTAGGCCACTAAACAGCCTAAAACCTAAATACCAAAAGCCTAAACTAAATAGACCTATAGTATTAAAAAAAAGCCTAAACCTAAATAAAATAAAATAAAATAAAACAAAACTAAAACCTAAACCTAAGCCTAAAAAAATAAAACAAAATAAAAGATAAAATAAAAAATAAAAATAAAAATAAAACCTGGGCTAAAAAATAAATAAACTAAAAACCTAAATAAAATAAAAAAACATAAATAAAAAAGAAAAATCTAAAATAAAATAGAAACTAAACTAAATAAAAAACTAAACTTAAAATTAACATAAAATAAAACCTAAAAGAAAAAAATAAAACCTAAACCCTAAAATAAAAAAAAAACAACCTAAAATAAAAAAAATCAAATAAACTTACCTAAACTAAAATAAATAAAACCTAAACCTAAAATAACCCTAAAACTAAAAATAATAAAATAAAATAAAAAAATATAATCCTAAACTAAAGATAAAACCTAAAATAGACCTAAAAAAAACCTAAAACCTAAACCTAAAAGATAAAATAAAACCTAAACACAAATCTAAATAAAAAAATAAAACCTAAACTTAAAAATAAAATAAAAATAAAACTAAATAAACCTAAATAAAAATAAAAAAATAAATAAAATAAACTATATAAACCTAAACTGTGTGTTGTGCTTAATCTAAAAGGTGACCTAAAACTAACCCTAAACTCAAACCTGGAGTGATAACCCTAAGGTGTGGCCCTAACCCAATCTTAGGCCACAAGCAACACTAAACCCTGACCCAAGGCCCTAGGCCTAAACCTGACATGGCCTTACCCTATGCCCTGACCTGGGCCCTGCGCCTCCCTAACCCTGATCTCAGGCAGCTGTGCCCACCAGGCCCTAAAACCAGGCCCTGGCACTGGGCCCCAGGCCACAGGCCCTGAGCCCTTGCCTGGGCCCTAGGTGGCGTGGGCCCTGGGCCCCTAAACTGGCTGACTGGCCTGGGCCAGTGAGTGCTGATCCAGGCCCACCTTTGGCCCTGACCAGGCCCTGGGCCAAAACTCTAAACCC
This sequence comes from Cymbidium sinense, assembly GCA_021442155.1. Taxonomy (NCBI): domain Eukaryota; kingdom Viridiplantae; phylum Streptophyta; class Magnoliopsida; order Asparagales; family Orchidaceae; genus Cymbidium; species Cymbidium sinense. Next base: position 5,772,992 of record CM038215.1, on the reverse strand, counting down.
TAAAATCCTGGGCCACAGACCCCAGACCCTGGGCCTCTAAAACCTGGGCTGGGCTAAATGACCTAAAATAAGATAAATGAAAACCTAAAGCTAAATAAAATATAATAAAATAAACCAAAATGTAAAATAAAATAAATAAAACCAAGATAAAATAATTAAAACCTAAACTAAACTAAAAAATAAAATAAACCTAAGAATGGAACCTAAATAAAATAAAAACTAAAAATGTAAATAAAATAAAATTAACTTAAAATAAAATAAAATAAAATTAACCTAAACCTAAACCTAAAAATAAACCTAAAAAAACCTAAAATAAATTTCAAATATAACCTAAACCTAAACTAAAAAAATTAAACCTAAAATAGAAAATAAAAAACTAAAACCTAAAATAAAATAAACTATAAATAAAGAAAACCTAATCTTAAACCAAAAATAAACAAAACTAAACCTAAACTTAAACCTAAAATAAACTAAACCTAAACCCTAAATTGAATAAAATAAATTAAACTAAAAATAAACTTAAACCTATATTAAAAAATAAAACCTAAAAATAAACCTAAAATAAAACCTAAACCTAAATGTAAAACTAAAATAAAACCTAAACCTAAACCAAAAAATAAAAATAAAATGTAAACCTAAAAAAATAAAATAAAAAACAAACTCAACTAAAATTAAACTTAAACCTAAAAAATAAACTAAAATAAAAACCTAAACTAAAATAAATAAACCTAAAATAAATAAACTAAACTAAATACAAATAAAAATAATCCTAAATAAAAAGAAAAAAACATAGTAAACTAAAATAAAATTAAACTAAATATACTAAATAAACTTAAACTATGTTTAATTTAAAAAAAAAACCTTAAACCCTAAATCTGATACCCTAAACTCTAAAGCCTAAACCCTAAACCTATAACCCTAAACCCTAAACCCTAAACCCTAAACCCTAAACTCTAAAAAACCCTAAAAACCCTAAACCCTAAACACTAAAAGCATAAACCATAAAAACCTAAGCCTTAAACCATAAACCCTAAACCCCAAATCAAAATTCCTAACCCTAAACCCTAAACCTTAAGCCCCAAACTCTAAAGTCCAAACCCTAAAGCCCAAACCCTAAACCTAAACATAAAGTAACTAAATAAATTAAAAAATAATCCTAATAAACCTAAACGTAAACCTAAACCCTATGAATGGCAAGAACCATGACAGCAACATCACCATCAACCAGGCTCAGTCTAGATCTAGTATTGGAGGAGTAAACAGAGGCGGCTGTTATCACAGTGGTGGTGGGGGGTTTGGAGGTGCTAGTGGATATGGAGATCGCGATCGGAGTAGTGGTGGTTATCGAGGTGGGAGAAGCAACGGAAGTTACAGTCGTGGTGGTAGAAGAGGGAAAGATCGGGGATATGATGGTGCATCCTACTACTCGAGATGCCAGGGTGGTTCTGATGGGAACTGGTAAAACTAAAGAACAGTCGATCTGATCTACTACTTATGGAATTGTGCCTTTACAATAGAGACAGTTCTAGTTTTCTAATGTTTTTGATTTTCTTTATGCGTGTTCAGTTTTGATCTATGTCATCACTTATGTCTTAGAAAACATGGTGTGTTACTTGGTTGACAAAATCGAAAAGAAGAAATGTTGAATGTGAATTTGTTCTCTATTAAAAAAATAGAAACTTCTAAACCCTAAATTAAAACCTGAAAACTAATCCTAAAAGCTTAACCCTAAACCCAAAGCATTAAACACTAAAAACACTAAACCCTAAACTATAAACCCTAAACCCTAAACCATAAACCCTAAATCTTAAACCCTAAACCTACAACCTTAAACCCTAAATTAACCTTAAATCCTAAACCTTAAACCCTAAACCCTAAAAAACTAAAATCCCAAATCAAAACTAAATAAAACCTTAGAATAAATAAATAAACCTAAACCAAAATAAAGAAAAATAAAAAGATAAACTAAAACCTATATCTAAAAAATAAAATAAAATAAAAAGTAAAAACTAGACTAAAATAAAATAAATAAAAAGCTAAACTAAACAAAAAAAATAAGAAAACCTAAACAAAATAAAAACTAAACCTAAAATAAACATAAAATAAACCTAAAATAAAATAAAATAAAATAAAAAATTAAATAAAAGCCTAAACCTAAAAAAATAAACCTAAAAATAAATAAAAAATAAAAGCTAAATGCTAAACTAAACAAAAATCCTAAACCTAAAATAAAAATAAAATAAACCTAAACCTAAATAAGGAAAGCTAAATTAAATTAAATAAAACCTAAACCTAAACCTAAACCTAAACTAAATAATATAAAATCAACTTAAAAATAAATTTAAACCTAAACAAAAAAATAAAACCTAAAAATAAACCTAAAACCTAAACATAAAAAAATAAAATAAAAACTTAAACCTAAACCTAAAATAATAAATGAAACCTAAAGCTAAACAAAATAAAATAAAACTAAACTAAAAAAATAAATCTAAACCTAAACCTAAACCTAAACCTATAAAATAAACTAAAATAAAAAAAGCCTAAAAATTAAAATAAATAAAAAAAAAGTAAAATAAACTAAATAAAAATAAACCTAAATAAAATTAAAATTAAACTAAAATAAATTAAAATATATGTAATAAACTAAATCAACCTAAATCTACTAATTTACATAATTAAATAAAAGATAAATAAATTAAAATTAAAAGAAAAATCTAACCACTGCCCTACCCTGAAACCATAAACCATAAACTAAACACTAAATCCACATCTGAGCCACAACCCTACAGCCCCCAGGCCACTGGCCTCAGAGTGAGCCACAGCTGACCTGGCCTAAACCTAAACCCCCAGGCCCAAACCTACTAAACCATAACCATGAGCCATAAAACACTTAAAAACAGGCAACTGATTAAAAGATGTGATAAAATAAATGCGGACTCCTAAATGGATTAAGTTAAGGCCTCTAAAGAAGCAGGCTGAAGCAGGCCTAAATCCTAGGCCCTAAACATAAGACCCTAAACCCTAAAGGCCCTAGGCCTAGGCCCTGAGCCACTGAGCCTGGTTAGGCCACTGGGCCTAAACTGATGTATGACAGCCAGGCCTGGGCCCTGACCTGATCCTGGGGTGGAGCCCCAGACCATGCCTAAACCATGACCTAAACAGGACCACTGAAACCAGAGCCACAGGCCAATCCTGGGCCCTGAGCCACTGAGCCATGACACTAAACCCTAAACTTGGACTGAGATCTTGGGCCCTAACCACCTAAACCGGACTGTGCCTGGGCCAAACCAAGTGACCCTGAGCCCTAAAGCCAGGCCCTAAAAACTGAAACAAGATCTTGGGCCCTACAGGCCTAAACACTGACTTAGATCCAAGGCTCAGACCCTAAACTGAGTTCCAGACCTGAGCCATAAATCTTAAACCCTAAACCCCAGAAAAAAAAACCTAAACTAAATGACATAAAAAATAGATCAATAAAAAAACTTAAACCTAAATAAAATTAAAACATAAACTAAACCAGCGTGACTTAAAATAAAATAATAAAAATAAACTAAATTAAAATAAATAAAAACCTAAACTAAACTTCAAAATAAAATAAACCAAAGAATAAAAAATCTAAATAAAAAAAATGTAAAATAAAATAAAATAAAAACTAAATAAAAACCTAAACCTAAAAAATAAACCAAAAAATAGAACCTTAAAATAAATGAAAAATAAAACCTAAACCCTAAACTAAAATAAAATCTAAACCTAAATAAAAATAAAATAAACCTAAACCTAAACTAAAATAACCTAAACTAAAATAAATAAAACCTAAAGCTAAACTTAAAATAAACTAAACCTAAACCTAAATATAAACTAAATATAATAAAATAAACTAAAAATAAACCTAAACATAAACTAAAAAATAAAACAAAAAAATAAACCTAAAAAAATACCTAAAACCTAAACCTAAAAAAATAAGATAAAACCAAAACCTAAACCTAAAAATAAAAAATAAAACCTAAACTTAAAAAAAAATAAAAATAAAACTAAACTAAGAAATAAACCTAAACCAAAACATAACAAATAAAAAAAAAACCTAAACTAAAATAAATAAACCCATAATAGATAAACTAAACTAAATAAAAATAAAAATAAAATAAAATAAACTTAAATAAATAAATAAAACTAACTAAACAAAATAAACCTAAACCTACGAGTTTACTTAATGTAAAAAATAAATAAAAGTTAAAACCTAACCCTGGCCCATAAACTAACTGGGACGCTTTCTATAGGCAACCACTAGGCCCTAAACCACAACCATAGGCCCTAGCCAGGCCACAACCTACACTAAAACCCTGAGCCCTGAGCCTAAACTGGGCCTAAAACCTCTGACTAAATCCTAAACCCTAAACCCTAAACCACTAAACTATAAACACTAAATCCTAAATACCAGGCCACCAGGCCATGGGCCTTCACTAAAGGTGAAAACCTAAAACTAAACTAAATAAAACCAAACATAGATTAAATAAATAATAATAATGGCCTCAACTAAAACCTAGCTACCTAAACCCAGGCTTAAACCCTAGGCCTTAGCCAAACCCCAAACCCTAAACCCTAAAGATCCAAACACCTAAACCCCCCAAACCCTAAACTAAGAACTAAAATGAACTAAATAAATCTAAAAACCAAACTAAACCTAAAAAAATAAAAAAATAATAAAAAAAATAAGAAAATAAAAAAATAAAATAAAATAAAATAAAAATAAAAAATAAAATAAAAATAAAATAAAAACTAAATAAAACTTAAAATAAATAAAAATACTTAATCCTAAATAAAAAATTAAAATTAAAAAGAAACCTAAACTAAAACTTAAACCTAAACTTAAATCTAAACCTAAACCTAAAAATAAAATAAACCTAAAAAGAAAAAACCTAAATAAAATAAAACCCAAATGTAAAATAAAAATAAATAAACCTAAAATAAAATAAAATAAAAACTAAATAAACATCTAAACCTAAAAAGTAAATCGAAAAATATTTAAAAAAATAAAACCTAAACCATAAAATAAAAAAAACCTAAACATAAAATAAACAAAATAAAATAAACCTAAACCTAAACTAAAATAAATAAAACCTAAAACCTAAACATAAAATCTAAACCTAAACCCTAAACTAAATAAAAATAAAATAAACTAAAATAAACCTACACTAAACTAAAATAAAATGTAAAATATACCTAAAAAATAAAACCTAAAACCTAAACCTAAAAAAATAAATAAAAAATAAAACTAAACTAAAATAAAATAAACATAAACCTAAGGAAAATACAATAAATGGCAAGCTAAAATAAAATAAACTTAAAATATGCATAAACTAAACTAAATAAAATAAAATAAACCTATACTAATAAAAGATAATTAAATAAACTAAAATTACAAAATAAACTAAATAAACTAAATACCTACTTGATTTGCATGGTTTTTTTTAAAACCCTAAACATAGATCCTAAATCCTGGCCTGACCCTAAACCCTGAGCCCTAAAACCTGAGCCAGACCCTGACCCCCAGGCCATGGTGACTGAGGTTGGACCATGAGCCCAAACCCTGGAGAAACCCTGAGCTCTGATCTGACCTGGCCCTAAATGCTGCCCTAGGCTGAGGCCACCAGACCCTGAGCCCTGGGCTCTAAAGTAAACCCAGACCTACCCAGTGCCAGCCACTGTGGCTGACAAACCCACTGAGCCACTGACCTAGGCACTGGCAGCAGAGCACTAAACCCTGGGGCCAGGCCCTAGATCTGCTAAAAGAAACTAAACTAAAAATAAAACCTAAAAATAAATATATAAAATCTAAACTTAAATAAAATAAAATAAAAAACAAAATAAAACTAAAACCTAAGCAAAAACCTAAACCTAAACTTGAAAAAAAATAAGATAAACTAATAAAAATAAACTAAATAAAATAAATAAAATGTAAACTAAACTAAAAAATAAAATAAACCTAAGAATAAAAAACTATAAAAAAAATAAAACTATAGGTAAAATAAAAATAAAATAAACCTAAAATAAAATAAAATAAAAATTAATTAAAAACCTAAACCTAAAAAATAAACCTAAAAATAAATAAAAAATAAAATCTAAACCATAAATTAAAAAAAATCTTAAACCTAAAACAAAAATAAAATAAACAAAACAAAATAAGACTAAACCTAAACTGAAATAAACTTAAAATAAAAACCTAAAATCTAAAAATAAACTTAAACTAAAAACCTAAAACCTAAACCTAAAAAAAAATACTTAAACCTAAACTTAAAATATATAATAAAATAAAACTCAACTAAAAATAAACCTAAACTTAAATCTGAACCTCAAAAATAAACTGAAATTAAATACCTAAAATAAAATAAATTAACCTAAAATAAATAAACTAAACTAAATAAATAATAAAAAATAAACCAAAATAAAAATAAAAAAAGTAAACTAAAATATATAAAAAATAAACTAAATATACTACATAAACTTAAACCTATGAGTTTACTTAATTTTTAAAAAAAAGAAATAAAACATTATACCCTATATCCTAAACCCTAAACCTTCAACCTTAAACCCTAAACCCTGAAAAATGCTAAACCCTAAAACCTTAAACTTTATACCCTAAACCTAAAACCCTAGACCCTAAACCCTAAATGCTAAACCCTAAATCGTAAACCCTAACCCTAAATCCTAAACCCTAAACCCTAAACCCCAAACCCTAAACCTAAACCTAAAGTAACTAAATAAATTAAAAAATAAAACTAAACCCTAAAACCTAATAAACTTAAACCCTCAGAATGGGCAGTTCCTTGATGGTAAGAACATCACTAGGCCCTCGAGATTTGGCTGAGGCTATGGAGGAGGTGGCGTTATCACAGTGGTGGGGGCTGGAGGTCCGGATATGGAGGTGGTGATCGGAGCGTGGTGGTTATGGAGGCGAGAGGAGCGACGGAGGTTATAGCCGTGGTAGCGCCGAAGCGAGAGATCGGGGATATGATGGTGAATCCCACTACTCGATAGGCGGGGGTGGTTCTAATGGGAACTAGAGAAATTGAAGAATGGCTTATCCGATCTACTACTTATGGAACTTTTTCTTTACAGTAGTGACAGTTCTAGCTATCTAGGGTTTTTATTTGCACTATGCTTGCAAATTTTTTATCTATGTCACCGCTCGTGGCTTAGAAAAATTGGTTGTTACTTGGTTGATGAAATCAAAAAGAAGAAATGTTGAGTGAGTATGTTCTCTTTTAAAAAAAAAAAATCAAAAACCCTAAACCTTAAACTAAAACTTGAACCCTAAACATAAAACCTATACCGTAAACCATAAACCCTAAAAATAAAAAAAATTTAAAAAAACAGTAACCCTAAACCAAACCCTAAACCTCAAAAACTAAAACCCTAAACCCTAAACCTAAAATCCAAAACCCTAAACCTTAAACCCTAAACTCTAAAAACACTAAACACTAAAGCATAACCATAAAACCATAAACTAAACCCTAAACCCTAAAACAAAAACCCTAAAACCACATAAGCCTAAAAATCAAATAAAAACTCAACTACATAAACTAAACTTAAGCCTAACCCTAAAAAAAATAAAAAAAATTTTAAGCTAAAACAAATAAACCAAACTAAACTAAAATAAAAAACAAACCTAAATAAAACTTAAAAAATAAAATAAACTAAAATAAATAAAAAAGAATCCTAAACCTACAACACTAAACCTACAACCCTAAACCCTAACCTAAACCCTAAACCAAACTCCAAACCATAAACCCTACCACCATATCCATATCCTTATCCCCAAAACCATAAACTCTAAACCTCATCACTCCCCTAAACCACTAAACCAAACCTCAACCTAAACCTAAAGTAACTAAATTAACTTAGAAAATAAACCTAAACCCTGAAACCTAATAAACTTAAACCTAAACCTAAACACTAAGAATGGGCAGAATCTTGATGGCAGGAACATCACCATCAACCAGGCTCAGTCTAGATCTAGTAATGGAACCGAAGGCAAAGGCAGCGGTTTTCATAATGGTGGTGGGGGATTTGGATGTGCTGGTGGATATGGGGATGGTGGTCAGAGTAGTCATGGTTCTGGAGGTGGGAGGAACGATAGAGGTTATATTCATGATGGATGCGGAGGGAGAGATTGAGGATATGATGGTGGATCTCGCTACTCGAGAAGCTAGGGTGGTTCTGATGGGAACTGGAGAAACTGAGGAACGATCAATCTGAACTGCTGCTTATGGAACTGTTACTTTACAGTAGAGACGGTTCTAGTTATCTAGAGTTATTAATTTTACTTTATGCGTGCTCAATTTGGATCTATGTCGTCACTTCTATCTTAAGAAACTTGGTGTGTTACCTGGTTGATGAAATCAAAAAGAAGAATTTGTTATCTATTAAGAAAAAAAACCAAAAACCCTAAACCTAAAAAATAAAACCTAAACCCTAAACCCTAAACACTAAACTCTAAACCCTAAACACTAAAAATAAATAAAAAATTAAAAAACCCTAACCCTAAACCCTAAACCCTAAACCCTAAAACCCAAAACTCTAAACCTTAAACCCTAAACCCTAAACCATTAACCCAAAACCCTAAACCCTAAACCCTAAACTCTAAACCCTAAACCACAAAACCTATAACCCTAAACCCTAAACCCTAAACCCTAAACCCTAAACCCTAATCCCTAATCCTGAACATTAAAATCTAAAAACCTAAACCTAAACTAAATAAAACCTTAAAATAAAATAAATTAAAAAACTTAGAGCTAAATAAAATAAATAAAATAAAATAAAATAAGAACCTGAACTTAATCCCAATCCTAAACCTAAACTTAAACCTAAAAATAGAATAAAATTTAAAATACAAACTAAACTAAAATAAAATAAATAAAAACCTAAACTAAATTAAAAAATAAAATAAACCTTAAAATAAAAAACCTAAATAAAATAAAAAAATTAATGAAAAATAAAAATAAAATAAAATTAAATAAAGACCTAAACCTAAAAAATAAACCTAAAAATAAATATAAAATAAAACCTAAACCTAACACTAAAAAAACCTAAACCTAAAATAAACAAAATAAAATAAACCTAAACCTAATCTAAAATAAACTAAACTACAATAAATAAAACATAAACCTAAACCAAAAATAAACTAAACCTAAACCCTAAACTAAATAATATAAAATTAACTAAAAATAAACCTAAACCTATACTAAAAAATAAATTTGAAAAATAAACCTAAGTTAAAAGCCTTTAACCTAAACCAAAAAAAATAAAATAAAAACCTAAACCAAAACATAAAACTAAAAATAAAAAATAAAACCTAAAGTTAAAAATTAAAATAAAAATAAACATAAACCTAAACCTTAACCTAAAAAATAAAATAAACTTAAATCCTTAAACTAAAATAAATAAACCTAAAATAAAAATAAACTTAAATAAAAAAATAAAGTAAAATAATATAAATAAAAAATAAATTAAATAAATTAAATAAATTAAAAAAACATAAACCTATTGGTTTATATAGTTTAAAAATAGAACTAAACTAAAAGTTGAACCCTAAACCTGAAACTTAAACCCAAAAGACTAAACCCTAAAACTAAATAAAATAAAATAAAAAATAAATAAAAATCCCGTAACCCTAAACCCTAAGCCTACAACACTAAACCATAATCCCTAAAACCCTAAACCAAACCAACCCCACCCAAACCCAAAACCAAACCCTAAACCCTAAACCATAAAAAACCTAAACACTAAAGCCTAAACACTAAACACTAAACCCTAAACCCTAAACGGTAAGCCTAAACCCTAAACCCTAAACCCTAAGGCTAAACCCTAAATCCTAAAACCCTAGAGTCTAAAATGCTAAACTCTAAGCCTAAACCATAAACCCTAGACCCTAAACCCTAAACCCTAAAAACTTAATCCTAAAAAATAAAATCAAATCAAAACTCAACTAAAAAATAAACCTAAATCTAAACATAAACCTAAAAAATAAACTGAAATAAAAAACATAAATAAAAATAAATAAACCTAAACTAAATAAACTAAATTAAATAAAAATAAAAAATAAACTTAAATCTAGTGGTTCACTTAATTTAAAAAAACCCTAAACCTTAAACCTACAACCATAAACCCTAAACCTGAAACCTACAACCTTAAACCCTAAACCCTAAACCCTAAACCCAAACCCTAAACCCTAAACCCTAAACCCTAAACCCAAACCCTAAACCCTAAACCCTAAAAGCATAAACCCTAAAACCCTAAACCCTAAACCCTAAAATCTAAACACTAAACCCTAAACCCTAACCTTAAACCCTAAACCCTAAACCCTAAAACCCAAACTCTAAACCTAAACTTCAAGTAACTAAATAAATTAAAAAATAAACCTAAACCCTAAAATCTAGTAAACAAAATCCTAAACCTAAACCTTAAGAATGGTCAGAACCTTGATGGCATGAACATCATAGTCAACCATGCTCTATCTAGATTTGGTGGTGGATAAAATGGCAGAGGCAGCGGGTATCGCAGTGGTGGCTGAGGATCTAGAGGTGGTGGTGGTCAGAGTAGTGGTGGTTATGCAGGTAGGAGAAGCAATGGACATTACAGATGTGGTGGTGACGGCGAGAGAGATCGGGGATATGACGGTGGATCCCACTACTCGAGAGGCCAGGGTAGTTCTAATGGGAACTAGGGAAACTGAAGAACAACCAGTCCAATCTATTGCTTATGGAACTGCCTTTACAGTAGAGATGATTCTTGTTTTATAGGGATTTTGATTTGCTTTATGTGTCATCATTTTTATTTATGTCATCACGTGTGTCTTAGAAAATTTGGTGCATTAGTTCATTGATGAAATGAAAAGAAGAAATGTTTAATCTGAATTTTCTCTCTATTAAAAAAAACCAAAAGCCCTAAAGCTTAAACTAAAATCTAAACCCTAAACCTAAAACCTAAACTTTAAATTAAAACTTGAACCCTAAACTTAAAACCTAAACCTTAAACACTAAACCCTAAACCATAAAAATAAAAAATAGAAAAAAACCCTAACCCTAAACCCTAAACCTACAACTCTAAATCCTAAATCCTAAACCCTAAACCTTAAACCTACAACCCTAAACCCTAAACTTTAAACCATGAAAAACCCTAAACCCTAAACCACAAACTGAAACCCTAACCAACCCCTGAACCCTAAACTCAAACCTAAACCTAACCCAAATCTGACTGACCACAGGCCCTGAGGCCCAAAGATCTTAAACCACAAGGCTTAGGCCACAACTAACCTAAACCTTGGGATTGACCTAAACCATATTGACCTGGGCCCTAATTAGGCCTGGGCCACAGGCCCTAACTGGCTGACCCTAAACTGACACGGACCACTGAGCCACAAACCCTGGCGTTAAAGGCACAATAGTGGGCTCTAAACTGAGCCACAAACCTAAATCTTGAAAACCTAAAACCTAAACTTAAACTAAAAAACTTTAAAATATAATAAAAAACCTAATCTTAAATAAAATAATAAAATAAAATCCTAAACTAAAACCTAAACCTAAACCTAAAAATAAAATAAAATAAAATAAAAATAAGAACTAAACTAAAATAAAATAAATAAAAACCTAAACTTAACTAAAAAATTAAACCTAAAATTAAAAACTTAATGTAAAATCAAAATAAAATAAACCTAACAAAAATTAAAATAAAAACTAAATAAAACGGACCTAAAATGTAAAAATGGATATAAAAAAAATAAATAAACCCTAAAAATAAAAAACCTAAACCTAAACTAAATAAATAATGTATATAAACCTAAAATAAACTATAGCTAAACCTAAACATAAACTAAATAAAATAAAATAAAATAAAATAAACTAAAAATAAACCTAAACCTAAACTAAAAAATGAAACCTAAAAATAAACCTAAAAGATAAACCTAAAACCTAAACTTAAAAAAAATACTAAACCTAAAAATAAAAAAATTAAATAAAACATAAACCTAAAAAATTAAATAAAAATAAAACAAAACTAAAAAATAAACATAAATTTAAACACAAACCTAAAAAATAAACTAAAATAAAAAACCTAAACTAAAATAAATAAACTAAACTATATAAAAAGGAAAAATAAACCTAAATAAAATTAAAAGTTATAATAAACTATAATAAAATAAATTAAATATAACTTTAACATACTTGGTTTGTAATTTAAAAGACCCTAAACCCAAACCCTAAACCCCAAAACAAATCTTAAACCACAAACACTAAACCCTAAACCTTAAAACTAACCTAAAAATCTTAAATCCTAAAATTAAATAAATAAAAACAAAATAAAATACCTAAACCCTAAATCACGGATAAAAAAATAATAAGATGAAAAATAACCCCAGAAACACTAAAACTAACCTATACATGCTTTACCCCAACCACTAACCCTGACCTCCCAACCTGATCCTAAACTGACTATACCTGACCACAAACCACTGACCCAGATCCACTTACCCAGGCCCTAAGGCTCTAAACCATGGGCTTAAACTCACAGGCCATACCACCATGACCCACACCTGGGCCCCAAACCCTAAATACTAAATCCTAAACCCTAAATACTAAAAAAACCTGGCTAAATTAAATAAACCTATATCATAAATAAAAAACTAAAATTAAATAAAAATAAAATGAAATAAAACCCAAAACCTAAACTGATCTTAAAATAAAATTAAATAAAAAATAAATACAAAACTAAAATAAAATAAAATAAAATCCTATCTTTAAATAAAATAAACACGAAAAATAAAACTTAACAAAATAAAATTAAATGTAAAATAAAAAATATAATAAACTATTAAAATAAAATAAAACTAATTAAAAAACCAATCTAAAAAAATAAACTAATAAATAAAAAAATAATCCACTAAACTAAACCTAAAATAAATCCTCCCAAAATGGACAACCCTAAACCCTGAAAAAATAAATTAAGGCACAATCCTAAAAGAACTAAACCCAAAGCATTAAACACTAAAACAACACAAAACTATAAACCCTAAACCCTTAAACCCTAAACGATAAACCATAAATCCTAAACCCTAAACCTACAACCCTAAACCCTAGATTAACCTTAAATCTTAAACCTTAAACCCTAAACCCTAAAAAGCTAAAAACCCAAATCTAAACTAAATAAAACCTTAAAATAAATAAATAAACCTAAACCAAAATAAAGAAAAATAAAAAGATAAACTAAAACCTATATCTAAAAAATAAAATAAAATAAAAAGTAAAAACTAGACTAAAATAAAATAAATAAAAGCTAAACTAAACAAAAAAAATAAAAGAAACCTAAACAAAATAAAAAACTAAACCTAAAATAAACATATAAATAAACCTAAAATAAAATAAAATAAAATAAAACTAAATAAAATAAACCTAAAAAAAAATAAACCTAAAATAAATAAAATAAAGCTAAATGCTAAACTAAACAAAATCCTAAACCTAAAATAAAAATAAAATAAACTAAACATAAAAGGAAAGCTAAATTAAATTAAATAAAACCTAAACCTAAACCTAAATTAAATAATATAAAATCAACTAAAAATAAATTTAAACCTAAACAAAAAAATAAAACCTAAAAATAAACCTAAAACCTAAACATAAAAAAATAAAATAAAAACTTAAACCTAAACCTAAAAATAATAAATAAAACCTAAAGCTAAACAAAAAATAAAAATAAAACTAAACTAAAAAATAAATCTAAACCTAAACCTAAACCTAAACCTATAAAATAAACTAAATAAAAAGCCTAAAGTAAAATAAATAAACCTAAAAAAAGTAAAATAAACTAAATATAAATAAAAATAAACCTAAATAAAAATTAAAAATAAATTAAACTAAAATAAATAAAATATATACTTAATAAACTAAATCAACCTAAATCTACTAGTTTACATAATTAAATAAAATAAAATAAATTAAAAATTTAAAATAAAAAAATCTAACCACTAGGCACCCCTAACCATGGCGATAAGCACTAATCACCACACCACAACCCTAAAGCCACAGGCCACTAAACCTAGGCCACTAAGTAAACCCCTAAAAGCTGACCTGAGCCAGCAAACCCACCCCAAACCTAAACCTCCATAAATACCATACCTACGCCTAAACCTATAAACTGGACCTTGATTAAATAAAATGTAAAAATAAAATAAATGCCAAAACCAAAACCTAAATATTAAATTAAAGGCCTCAACTAAAAAACTAGGCTTAAACTGAGCAGGCTGAGCCACGGCCCTGACCACAGGCACAAGACCCCAGGCCCTAGGCCCTGAGCCACAAACCCTAAAAAGTGACCTGAGCCACTGCGTTAGGCCCTGAGCCACAGGCCACAGATGTGATGACAGCCTAACTGAGCCCTGACCTGATCCTGGGGTGGGAGCCCCAGCCATGCGTCCTCCATGAGCCCAGGCTCTAATGACCTGGGCTGAGCCACACAGGCCAAGATCTCTAGGCCTAAACTGAGCCATGACCTGGGCCCCAGGCCTTAACAGATCTTGGGCCACTGAGAACTCCAGGCGGACTGTGCACAGGCCAACAACTGACCTGGGCTCCCCAGGCCAAAACTAGGCACAAAGATCTTGGGCCCACTGAGCCTGACAGAGATCCTAAACTCAAACCCTACCACTAAATTCCAGGCCCTAAATCTTAACTACCCCAGGCCTGACCTAAACTAAAACATAAAATCATAAAAAAACTTAAACCTAAATAAAATTAAAAAAACATAAACTAAAACCTTAACGTAACCTTAAAAATAAAATAATAAAAATAAACTAAATTAAAATAAATAAAAACCTAAACTAAACTTCAAAATAAAATAAAGGAATAAAAAATCTAAATGAAAAATGTAAAATAAAATAAAATAAAAAAACTAAATAAAACCTAAACCTAAAAAATAAACCAAAATGAGACCTTAAAATAAATGAAAACTAAAACCTAAACCCTAAACTAAAATAAAATCTAAATTTAAATAAAAATAAAATAAACTAAACCTAAACTAAAATAACTAAACTAAAATAAATAAAACCTAAAATAAATTTAAAATAAACTAAACCTAAACCTAAATATAAACTAAATAATAATAAACTAAAATAAACTAAACATAAACTAAAAAATAAAACAAAAAAATAAACCTAAAAAATTCTAAAACCTAAACCTAAAAATAAGATAAACCAAAACCTAAACTAAAAAAAAAAAAAACCTAAACTTTAAAAAAAATAAAATAAAACTAAACTAAGAAATAAACCTAAAACATAAAAATAAAAAAAACCTAAAATAAGATAAATAAACCCATAATGGATCTAAACTAAATAAAGAATAAAATAAAATAAAATAAACTTAAATAAATATAAAACAATAAATACTAAACTGGGGTTTGCTTAATGTTAAAAATAAATAAAAGTTAAAACCCTGAACCCTAAGCCCATAAACTAACAGACACTTAAATCATATAAACTAAACCCTAACTGAGCCTAAACCATGAGCCCCACCCAAACCCTGAGCTGAGCCCTGAGCCCTAAAGACCCTAGGCCTAAATCCTAACCCTAAACACCTAAAACCACAAACCCTGGACTGAGCCTGGCCCAAACCACTAAAAACCTAGGCCCTGAGCCCCAGGCCATAGGCCATCTAAAAAGTGAAACCTTAAACTAAATAAAACCAAAACATAAATTAAATAATAAAAATAATAATAACCTCATAACTAAACCTAAACCTGAACCTAGGCAAACCACTGAATCTTAAACCCCCCAAACCTAAACCCAAATCAAGATCAGAAACCAGACCCCTAAACCCTAAAAACCTAAGAACCTAAAGCTAAACTAAATAAATCCTAAACCAAAACCTAAACCTAAACCTAAAAAAATAAAAAAAATAATAAAAAAATAAGAAAATAAAAAAATAAAATAAAATAAAATAAAAATAAAAAATAAAATAAAAATAAAATAAAAACTAAATAAAACTAAACATAAAGAAATAAAATAGATCTAAATAAAATTAAAATTAAAGAAAAAACTAAAACTTAAACCTGAACTTAAATCTAGTAAAAAAAATAAAATAAACCTAAAGAAAGAAAAACCTAAAATAAAATAAAAAATGTAAAATAAAATAAATAAACCTAAAATAAAATAAAATAAAACTAAATAAACATCTAAAGTAAAAATAAAAAAATATTTAAAAAATAAAACCTAAACCATAAAAATAAAAAACCTAAACCTAAAATAAACAAAATAAAATAAAACCTAAAAAATAAATAAAACATAAATAAACTAAACTAAACCCTAAATAAATAAAATAAACTAAAAATAAACACTGACTAAAAATAAAATGTAAAATATACCTAAAATAAAACCTAAAACCTAAAAATAAATAAAATAAAACTAAACTAAAATAAAAATAAACATAAACCTAAGAAAATACACAAATGGATGGCTTAAGCTAAAATAAATAAACTTAAAATACATAAACTAAATAAATAAAAATAAAATACCTATAAACTAATAAAATAATTAAATAAACTAAGATAAATACAAATATAAATAAACTAAATGCACATTTGCATTTTTTTTAAAAATCATGGATCCTAAATCCTGGCCCCCAGGCCCTGGGCCCTGGGCCACAGGCCAAGACCCTAGGCCTACTCCACTGGGCCATGGTGACTCGATTAAACCATGGGCCCAAACCCTAAACACACCCTAAACTCTGTCTGACACTGGAGCCTAAGCACTGAGCCACTGAGCTGATCTAAACCACACCCAAACTCTAGTGACCTGAGCCCTAAACCCAATGCTGACCACAGGCCACTGACCCTGGGCCACAAACCACCCTGACATTAAAGGCCATAAACACTAAACCTAAGGCCTTGGGCCACAAATCAATACTAACATAAACCTAAATAAATAAAACCTAAAATAAAAATGTATAAGATCTAAACTTAAATAAGATAAAGACAGATAAAACTAAAACCTGAAAAACCTAAACCTAAACTTGAAAATAAGATAAACTAATAAAAATAAACTAAATAAAATAAATAAATGTAAACTAAACTAAAATAAAATAAACCTAAGAATAAAACTATAAAAAAATAAAACTATGGGTAAAATAAAATAAAATAAACCTAAAATAAAATAAAATAAAATTAATTAAAA
The DNA here is from genome assembly GCA_021442155.1 of Cymbidium sinense. NCBI lineage: Eukaryota > Viridiplantae > Streptophyta > Magnoliopsida > Asparagales > Orchidaceae > Cymbidium > Cymbidium sinense. The sequence continues at coordinate 5,755,780 of CM038215.1, read as the reverse complement.
CCTAAACCTAAAAAATAAACCTAAAATAAATAAAATAAAATCTAAACCATAAATTAAAAAAAATCTTAAACCTAAAACAAAAATAAAATAAACAAAACAAAATAAGACTAAACTAAAAAATAAACTTAAAATAAAACCTAAAATCTAAAATAAACTTAAACTAAAAAACCTAAACCTAAAAAAATGTAAACCTAAACTTAAAATATAATAAAAATAAAACTCAACTAAAAATAAACCTAAACTTAAATGACCTCAAAAATATTAAATACCTAAAATAAAATAAAAAATAAATAAACTAAACTAAATAAATAATAAAAATAAAGATAAAATAAAAAATAAAATATAACTAAAATATATTATATCTTGCATAAACTTAAACCTATGAGTTTGTAATTTTTTAAAAGAAATAAAACATTATACCTATAATCACACCACAACTCTTAAACCCACCCTGAAAATGCTAAACCCTAAAACTTTATACCCTGACTCCACTGACTAAAACCACAGACCCTAAACCCTAAATGCTAAACCCTAAATCATAAACCCAACCCAAATCCTAAACCCAAACCTAAACCCCAAACCAAACCTAAAGTAACTAAATAAATTAAAAAATAAAACTAAACCCTAAAACCTAATAAACTTAAACCCTCAGAATGGGCAGTTCCTTGATGGTAAGAACATCACCGTCAACTAGGCTCAATCTAGATTTGTCATGGAGGCTATGGAGGAGGTGGCAGTTATCACAGTGGTGGTGGGGGCTCTGGAGGTGCTGCTGGATATGGAGGTGGTGATCGGAGCAGTGGTGGTTATGGAGGCGAGAGGAGCGACGGAGGTTATAGCAGGTAGCACGAGATCGAGGATATGATGGTGAATCCCACTACTCGATAGGGGTGGTTCTAATGGGAACTAGAGAAATTGAAGAATGGCTTATCCGATCTACTACTTATGAAACTTTTCTTCTGATGGTGGGTTCTAGCTATCTAGGGTTTTTTTACTTGCAAATTTTTTATCTATGTCACCGCTCGTGTCTTAGAAAAATTGGTTGTTACTTGGTTGATGAAATCAAAAGAAGAAATGTTGAATCTGAGTATGTTCTCTTTTAAAAAAAAATCAAAAACCCTAAACCTTAAACTAAAACTTGAACCCTAAACATAAAACCTAAACCCTAAACCATAAACCCTAAAATAAAAAAATTTAAAAAAAACACTAACCCTAAACCAAACCCTAAACCTCAAAAACTAAAACCCTAAACCCTAAACCTAAAATCCAAAACCCTAAACCTTAAACCCAAACTCTAAAACACTAAACACTAAAGCATAACCAATAAACCATAGTAAAACCCTAAACCTAAACCCTAAACCACAAACCACTAAAACCCTAAAACATAAACTAAAAAAAATCAAATAAAATCTCACTAAAATAAACCTAAACTTAAATGACCTAAAAAAATAAAAAAAACCCTAAACTAAAACAAATAAACCAAACTAAACTAAAATAAAAAATAAACCTAACTAAAACTTAAAAAATAAAATAAACTAAAATAAATAAAAAAGAATCCTAAACACCTGATAAACCTGACCCAACCCTAACACAAACCTAAACCCCTTAAACCATAAACCCTAAACCTTAAACCATATCCCTTATCCCTAAAACCCAAAACCATAAACTCTAAACCCTCAATCCTATACCCTAAACCTTAAACCCTAAAAACCAAACCTTAACCTAAACTTAAAGTAACTAAATTAACTTAGAAAATAAACCTAAACCCTTAAACCTAATAAACTTAAACCTAAACCTAAGAATGGGCAGAATCTTGGCGGGGTCACCATCAACCGGGCTTAGTCTAGATCTAATGGAGCAGAAGGCAAAGGCGTGAGTTTTCATAGTGGTGGTGGGGGATTTGGATGTCTTTGGTGGGGATATGGGGATGGTGGTCAGAGTAGTCATGGTTCTGGAGGTGGGAGGAATGATAGAGGTTATATTCATGATGGTGGCGGAGGGAGAGATTGAGGATATGATGGTGGATCTCTCGAGAAGGGGTGGTTCGATGGGAGGCGAGGAGATCAATCGAGCTAACTTATGGGCTGTTACTTTTAGAGGCGGTTAGTTATCTAGAGTTATTAATTTTACTTTATGTGCTCAATTTGTATCTATGTCGTCACTTCTATCTTAAGAAACTTGGTGTGTTACCTGGTTGATGAAATCAAAAAGAAGAATTTGTTATCTATTAAGAAAAAAAACCAAAAACTCTAAACCTAAAAAATAACCTAAACCTAAACCTAAACACTAAACTCTAAACAACAAAATAAATAAAAAAATAAAAAACCCTAAACCCTAAACCACAAACCTCAAAACTCTAAACCACAACCTAAACCCTAAACCACCAAAACCCTAAACCCAACACTCTAAACCTAAACCACAAAACCTGTAACCCTGACCCACAAACCCCAAAAACCCAAACCTAAACTAATCCCTAATCTGATCCACAACTTAAAATCTAAACCTAAACCTAAACTAAATAACCAATAAAATAAATTAAAACTTGGGAAATAAAATAAATAAAATAATATAAAATAAGAACCTACTTAAACCCAAACTAAACCTCTTAAACCTAAAAAATGAGATAAAATTAAAATACAAATAAAATAAAATAAATAAAACCTAAACTAAATTAAAATAAAATAAACCTTAAAATAAAACCTAAATAAAATAAAACTAAATGAAAATAAAATAAAATAAAATTAAATAAGACCTAAACCACAAAAAATAAACCTAAAATAAATATAAAATAAAACCTAAACCTCTAAAAACCTAAAAAATAAATAAAATAAAATAAACCTAAACCTAATCTAAAATAAACTAAACTACAATAAATAAAACATAAACCTAAACCAAAAATAAAATAAACCTAAACCCTAAACTAAATAATATAAAATTAACTAAAAATAAACCTAAACCTATACTAAAAAATAAATTTGAAAAATAAACCTAAGTTAAAAACCTTTAACCTAAACTAAAAAAAATAAAATAAAAACCTAAACCAAAACATAAAACTAAAAATAAAAAATAAAACCTAAAGTTAAAAATTAAAATAAAAATAAAACTAAACTAAAAAATAAGCATAAACCTAAACCTTAACCTAAAAAATAAAATAAACTAAAATCCTTAAACTAAAATAAATAAACCTAAAATAAAAATAAACCTAAATAAAAAAAATAAAGTAAAATAATATAAATAAAAATAAATTAAATAAATTAAATAAATTAAAAAAACATAAACCTATTGGTTTATATAGTTTAAAAATAGAACTAAACTAAAACTTGAACACTAAACACAAACTTAAACCCAAAAAGACTAAACCTTAAAATAAATAAAATAAAATAAAAATAAATAAAAAATCCCTAACCTAACCCAAGCCTGAACCCTGACCATATCCAAACCCTAAACCCTAGGCACACCCTACCCAAAACAAAACCACCCTAAACCTAAACCAACCTAACACTGAGCCTAAACCTACCACACCCTTAAACCCTACCCTACCACTGGCCCTAAACCCTACCACAAAACCAGGGGTCTAGATGGTGCTCTGGTAACCATGAGCCCTGGACCTACCTAAACCCTAAACTTGATCCTAAAAATAAAATCAAATCAACTCTAAAATAACCTAAACTGACATAAACAAAAAATAAAATAAAACATAAATAAATAAATAAACCTAAAATAAATAAAATAAACTAAATAAAAATAAAAACTGAACCTCAATCTGTTGGTTCACTTAATTTAAAAAAACCCTAAACCTTGACCATGAGCCATAACCTAAACCTGACCTAAACACCTAAACAAATAAACCACAACCCTAAACCCTAAAGCATAAACCTAAAACCCTAAACCCTAAACCCCCAAATCTAAACACTAAACCCTAAACCCTACCTTAAACCCTAAACCCTAAACCCACAAAAACCCAAACTCAAAAACTTAACTAAATAAATTAAAAAATAAACCTAAACCCTAAAACCTAGTAAACAAAATCCTAAACCTAAACCTTAAGAATGGGAAGAACCTTGATGGCAGGAACATCATAGTCAACCATGCTCTGTCTAGATTTGGTGGTGGAGAAAATGGCAGAGGCAGTGGGTATCGCAGTGGTGGCTGGGGATCTAGAGGTGGTGGTGGTCAGAGTAGTGGTGGTTATGCAGGTAGGAGGAGCAATGGACATTACAGATGTGGTGGTGACGGCAGGAGAGATCGGGGATATGAGTGGATCCCACTACTGAGAGGCAGGTAGTTAATGGGAACTAGAAGAATAACAATCCGATCATTGCTTATGGCGCCTTTTCTGATAGAGATGATTCTAGTTTTATAGGGATTTTGATTTGCTTTATGTGTCATCATTTTTGATTTATGTCATCACGTGTGTCTTAGAAAATTTGGTGCATTAGTTCATTGATGAAATGAAAAGAAGAAATGTTTAATCTGAATTTTCTCTCTATCAAAAAAAAACCAAAAGCCCTAAAGCTTAAACTAAAATCTAAACCCTAAACTAAACTTAAATTAAAACTTGAACCCTAAACTTAAAACCTAAACCTTAAACACTAAACCCAAAACCATAAAATAAAAATAGAAAAAACCCCCCTAAACCCTAAACCCCACTGAAACTCTAAATCCTAAATCTAAACCCTAAACCTGCCACACAAACCAAAACTTTAAACCATGAAAACCACAAACCCTAAACATGCTCTAAACCCTGACCTAAACCCTAAACCTAAACTGACCAAACCCTAAAGCCTTAAACCTAAACCCCACAAACCTGACCACAAATCTAAACCTGGCCCAGGCAAAATCTTGAGCTCTAAACTGAGCCACACCTAACCTGCAGTGACCACACAGCCTGCCACCCCTAGAGCCTAGCCTCCACTGAAGACACGGAGCCCTGGCTGACAGGCCTGGACCCAGGCCACAAGGCCTGGTTAAGGCTGAAATGGTGGGCTCAGGCCACTGGGCCACTGAGCCTTAAGAGCTGAGCTTAGGCTAAATAAGACTTTTATGATAAAACCTGATCTTAAATAAGATAATAATAAAGATCCTAAACTGAGCTAAAAAATAAAAATAAAATAAAATAAAATTACTAAAATAATAAATAAAACCTAAACACTAAAAATTAAACCTATTAAACTTGATGTAATCAAGAAATAAATAAAAAAAATTAAAATAAAAATAAATAAAGAAAATGTAAAGATATAAAAAATAAATAACTTAAAAAAAAAAAAAAAAACCTAAAAAATAAAATAAATAAATAAACATAAACCTAAAATAAACTATATAAACTAAAACTAAAATAAATAAAAATAAAATAAAATAAAATAAACTAAAACTAAACTAAAAAAAATAAAATAAAATAAACCTAAAGATAAACCTAAAACCTAAACTTAAAAAAAATACCTAAACCTAAAAACAAAAAAATTAAATAAAACATAAACCTAAAATATTAAATAAAAATAAAATAAAACTAAAAATAAACATAAATTTAAAACAACTAAAAATAAAACTAAGATAAAACCTAAACTAAAATAAATAAACTAAACTATATAAAGGAAAAATAAACCTAAATAAAATTAAAAGGTTATAATAAACTATAAAATAAAAATTAAATTAAAATAAACTTTAACATCTGGTTTGCTTAATTTAAAAAAAAAAACCCTAAACCTAGGCCCCAGACCCTAATCTTACCCTAAACCTAGGCCCACCAAAACTAACCCTGAAATAAAAAATCCCAAACTAGGCCAAAAAAATTAAATAAATAAAAACAAAATAAAACACTAAACCTATCACGGATAAAATAATTAAAATGGAAAATAAATACACAGAGCCTAAATACACTGAGCCCTAGGCTGGCTACCTAACCCACTGGACCCTACCTGAGCCCTAGGCCTATGATCCTAGGCTGACCACATGCCTGGACCACCAGGCCACTGAGCCCATCTGTGCTAGCCTGCCTAGCCATAGGCCTTACAAAACCAAAACAGCCATGGCCACTGCTGAGCCCCAAACCTGACCCTAGGCCCTAAATCCTAAACCCAAACACTAAAAAAAAATAAACTAATTAAATAAACCTAAATATATAATAAATGAAAAACTAAAAAGTTAAATAAAAAAAAAATAAAATGATAAAACCTAAACTAAATAAAACTAATCTTAAAATAAAATAAAATAAAATAAATACAAACTAAAATAAAATAAAATAAAATCCTATACTAAACTATAAAATAAACAAAATAAAAAAAACTTACCAAAAATAAAAATTAAATGTAAAATAAAATATAATAAACTAATATAAAATAAAATAAAACTAATTAAAATCTAAAATAAACCTAAAATAAATAAAAAAATAAAACCTAAACCTACAAACTAAAAAAAAATCCCAAACCTAAAATAAAATAAATATTAACTAAACTAAAATAAAAACTAAAAGAAGAAATAAAGCGTAAAACCTAAAATAAACTAACCTAAATAAAATAAAATGAACTAAAATAAACATAAACCTAAACTAAAATAAAAAACTAAAATAAACTAAAATGAAACCAAAACCTAAACCTAAAAAATTAAAAAAAAACCTAAACCTAAACATAAAAATTAAAATTAAAATTTAAACCTAAAAAATATCTTAAAAATAAAACTAAAATAAAAAATAAACATTAAATTAAACTTATACCTAAAAATAAACTAAAATAAGAAACCTAAAATAAAATAAATAAACAAATAAATTAACTAAATAAAATAAAGATAACAAAGAAATCTAAATAAAGCAAAATAAAATGAACTAAAATAGATTAAAATAAACTAAATAAACCTAAACCTATCGGTTTATTTAATTAAAAAAAAAAAATGAACCCAAAATCCTAAACCCTAAACCCTAAATCCAAACCTAAAATGAACAAACCTAAACCCTAAAAACACAAACCATAAACCCTAAAAAACCATAAATCTTAAATAAAAATAAAAAATAAATAATATTAAAAAAACACTAAGCCCATCGTAAATCCAAAAACTAACCCAAAACCCAAAACCCTAAACCCCAAAAACCTAAAAACCTAAACTTAAACTAAATAACACCTAAAAATAAAATAAATTACAAAATTTAAACCTAAATAAAATAAAATAAATACCAAAATTAAATCTTAAACCTAAATATAAAAATAAAATAAATTAAAAAAATAAAAATAAAATAAAATAAAATAAATAAAAACTAAAACTAAACTAAAAAAATAAATTAAACCTAAGAATAAAAAACCTAAATAAAATAAAAACTTAATGTTAAATAAAAATAAAATAAACCTAAAATATAATAAAATAAAACTAAATAAAATCTAAAAAAAAAAAATAACCAAAATAAATAAAATAAAACCTAAACTAAACTAAAACTAAAAATAAAATAAAATAAAACTAAACCTAAACTAAAAATAAAATATACTAAACTTAAACTAAAAATAAACTAAACCTAAACTAAAAAAATTAACCTAAAAGAAAACCTAAATCTTAAACCTAAAAATTAAATAAAAGCCTAAACCTAAACCTAAAATAAAAATAAGACTAAACCTAAAATAAAATAAAATAAAACTCAAATAAAAACTAAATTAAACTAAACCTAAACCTAAAAAAAATAAACTAAAATAAAACCTAAAATAAATAAACTAAATAAATAAAAAATAAAAAATAAAATAAAATAAAATAAACTAAAATAAAGAAAAAATAAACTAAAACCTAACATGTTTTGCTTAATTTTCAAAAAAAACCTAATCACTAAATCCTTATTCTAAACCCTAAACTCTAAAACTAACCTTAAACCCTAAACTTTATACCTACACTAAAACCTACCCTAAACCCTAAACCCTAAACCTAAATCCTAAACCTAAAGTCATAAACTATAAACCTAAACCCTAAACCCTAAACCCGGTTGAGGTGATTTTATGAAGGTGATCTTAAAGAAGTTAGTGAAGTGGTTGCAAAATATGAAGTTGGTGTTATGTGTTGGTCTTACACCTATTGATGTTGTGGTTCCTCCAAGAAACATTGGTGCGGATCCTTCATAGACTTTCTTCCAAGTTCTCAACATCCCAGCTAAGATCAATAAGGGTACAATTGAAATTATCACCCCAGTTGTGCAAATTAAAAAAGGCGATAAGGTTCGATCCTCAGAGGCTGCTCTGCTCGTTAAGCTGGGCATTATGCCATTCTCTTATGGCCTTGTCGTTCAGTTTGTGTTTGATGATGGTTCAGTTTTCAATCTTGAGGTGCTTGACCTCACTGAAGATGATCTCATCTAGAAGTTTTCTGCAGTCCTTTCAATGTTCAGTTATCTCTCACTGGCCCTCTTTTATCCCTCCCTTGCTATAGTGCCCCACATGGTCATCAATGCTTACAAGAATGTCCTCATCATCATGATTGCCACTAATTACACATACGCATTGGCTGAGAAGTTTAAGGAGTATTTGAAGGATCTTAGTAAATTTCAGATGTTGCACGATGCTTCCTCTCCCTCTTCTTATTTCTCACTATAGTGGAAGAAGAAGGAAGAGCCTACTAAGGAATCTAATGATGATATGGGTTTCAAATTGTTCAACTAAGCTTTGTTGGTCTTTTATAGAATCAAATTTAATTGTCTCTGGGAGTTAAATCATTTTGTGAAATAATTTTTTGTGAATTTTGAATTGCATTTTATTTTATCATGTTTTATTAGTTGTTAGAGGATAACGACTTGTTTGATTTGGTAATTTCTTGTTCGTTATGAAATTAGTTGAGTTTTTTTAAAAAAAACCACCAAACCCTAAATCCTAAATCCTAAACACCAAACCCTAAACCCAAACCTGAAGTAACTAAATAAATTTAAAATAAATGTAAACCCTAAAACTTAATAAACCTAAACCCTAAGAATGGGCAGAACATTTACGGTAAGAACATCACCATTAACTAGGCTCTGTCTAGATCTGGTGGTGGAGAAGCGAGGCGACATTTATCATTGTGGTGGTGGGGATCTAGAGGTCTTGGTGGAAATGGAGGTGGTGGTCAGAGCAGTGGTGGTTATGGACGTGGGAGGAGTGACAGAGGTTACAATCATGGTGGTGATGGAGGGAGAAATCTAGGATACGATGGTGGATCCCTCTACTCGAGAGGCAGGGGTGGTTCTAATGGGAACTGTAAAAATTGAAGAATAAGTTATCCGATCTGTAGCTTATGGAACTATGTCTTTATAGTAGAGACAGTTCAAGTTATATAGGGTTTTTGATTTTCTCTATTTAAGCTAATTTTTGATCTATGTCGTTGCTTGTGTCTTAGAGAACTTGGTCTGTTACTTGGTTGATGAAATTGAAAAGAAGAAATGTTGAATCTGAATTTATTCTCTATTAATAAAACCCAAAACAACCTAAACTAAAACTTGAACCCTAAACCTAAAAACAAACCCTAAACCTAAAGAAATAAAAAATCTTAACCCCAACACTAAACTAAACCCTAAACCTACAACCATAAAACCTAAACCTTAAACCCTAAAACCCTAAACCCAAACCCAACTAAAAACCTAAACTAAATCCACAAACCAAACCCTAAACCATAAAAAAACATAAAATCTAAACTTAAACAAAATAAAACCTAAATAAATTAAATTAAAACTAGATAAAAGATAAAATAATAAAGTAAAATAAAACATAAACTAAAACCTAAACCTAGGAAATATAAAATAAAATAAAAATAAAATAAACTAAAAAAATAAATAAAACTTAATTTAAACTAAATAAAATAAAATAAACTTGGGCATAAAAGCCAAATAAAATAAAACTAAACATAAAATAAAAGAATAAACTAAAATAAAATAAAATCTAAATAAAACCTAAACCCAAAAATAAACTTATAAATAAATGAAAATAACCTAAACTAAACTAAGAAAAAATAAACCAAACATAAAATAAATTAACCTAAACCTAAACAAAATAAACTAAAAATAAATAAACTAAACCTAAATAACTAAACCTAAAAATAAATAAAATAAAATAAAATGAAATAAACCTAAACCTAAACTAAAAAAAACTTAAAAATAAACCTAAAATAAACACTAAACATACAAAAATAAAATAAAACCTAAACTAAAAAAATAAAATAAAACCTACTAAAAAAAATAAAAATAAAACTCAAATAAAACCTAAACTTAAAAAATAAGAAAAAATAATAAATAAAATAAAGAGACCAAAATAAATAATAAAATAAATAATAAAAACCTAAATAAAAATAAAATATAAAATAAACTAAATAAATATTAAACTAATCCTCTTGGTTTGCTTAATTAAAACAAAACCCTAAACCTAAACCAAAAATAAAATCAAAAATCAACAAAATAAAACCCTGACCACGGACCACTAAACCCTAGACCCTAAGCCACTGAGCCACTGAGGCACAACCCCAAACCTACCCTGAGCCCTAATCTGACCTGAGCCACAAACCTCTAGCCACAGGCCCAGGCCACACCTGAGCCCTGGCCAAAAACCTAAACCTAACCTAAATAACCTAAATATAAAATAAATAAATAAAACCTAAACATAAATAAAATGATTAAATAAAACTTAAATTAAAATCTAACCTTAACCTATTCAGATAAGATAAAATAAAAATAAACTAATAAAATAATAAACCTAAACTAAACTAAAATATAAAATAATAAAAAAACCTAAAACAAATAAAAATAAATGTAAAATAAAAATAAAATAAACCTAAATTAATATAATAAAACTAAATAAAACTTAAACTAAAATAAACCTAAAATAAATAATTAATAAAACCAAAACCTAAACTAAAAATAAACTAAAAAAAATAAAGAAAAATAATTCAAACCTAAACTAAAATAAACTAAACTAAACAAATAAAACATAAATCTAAACCTAAAATAAACTAAACTAAACCTAAACAAAATAATATAAATAAATAAAACCTAATAAACCTAAAATAAATTAAACCTAAACCTAAACCTAAAATGAAATAACATAAAATAAACTAAAAATAAACTAAACCTAAGATAAAAATAAAAGATAAAATAAACCTAAAATAAAACTAAAACCTAACGTAAAAGAAAATAAAACCTAAACTAAACCTAAAATAAAAATAATGCCCAAACCTAAAAAATAAAATAAAAAAATAAACTCAGAAATAAACCTAAACTTCTAAACCTAAAATAAAGTAAAATAAAATCTAAACTATAAATAAATAAACTACACTAAATAAAAAAAATAAACCTAAGTAAAAAATAAAATATAAATTAACTAAAATAAAATAAACTAATTAAACTAAACTGTCGGTTTGTAACTTAAAAAAAACCTAAAACCTAAGCCTAAACCTAAACCCTAAACCACAACACTAAACTCACAACAAACCTTAAACCTTAAACCTAAACCTAAACCTAAACCACAAACCACAACCCTAAACAAAACCTAAACCTTAACCTAAACCTAAGCCCAAAAGCATAAACCCTAAAGCCTAAACCTAAATCCTAAACCTCTGTTGAGCTAATTTTTATGAAAGGTGATCTTAATGATGTCTGCGAAGAGGTTACGAAATATAAAGTTGGTGCTGATGCAAGTGTTGGTCATGTTGCACCTTTTGATGTTATGGTTCCTCTAGGCAACACTAGTTAGATCCTTCATGGACTTCTTTCTTTTAGGTTCTCAACATCCCAACTAAGGTAAAAAAGGGTACTGTTGAAATTATCACCTAGTTAAGCTATTTAAAAAAGGAAATAAAGTGGGATCCTTAGAGGATGCTCTCCTCGCTAAGCTAGGGATTAGGCCATTCTCTTATGACCTTTTTGTCCGATCGTATGATGATGGTTGGTGAGTCGAGGTGCTTGACCTCACTAAAGATGATCTCGAAGTTTTCAATAGGCCTTTCAATGATCACTTCTCTCTCACTAGCCCTCTCTTATCCCACCCTTGTTACAACGCCCCACATGTTCATCAACGCTTATAAGAATGTCCTCGCCATTATGATTTCCACTGATTAGACAAACCCATAGGTCAAGAAGGTTAAGGAGTATTTGAAAGATCCTAGTAAATTTGATGTGGCTATTGTACTAATACACTCCTACTATCTGGCTTTCTTTGGAAGGAAGAAGAAGGAAGAACGAAATCGATGATTATATGGATTTTAGCTTATTCGACAAACCTATTTTGGCCTTTTGTAAAATAAAATTTTATTGTAGCAATTAAATCATTTTGAAATACTATTTTTGTACATTTTTAAATTGCATTTTATTTTATCCTATTTTATTAGTTATTAAAGGATAATGTCTTGGTCGATTTGGTAATTTCTTATTTGTTATGGATTCATTTGAGTTAAAATAAAGCCCAAAACTCTAAACCCTAACCCTAAACCTAAACTTAAAATAACAAAATAAATTAAAAAATAAAGATAAACCCTAAAACCTAATAAACCTAAACTCTAAAAATGGCCAGAACCTTGAAGACAAGAACATCACCGTCAACTAGGCTTAGTCTAGATCTGGTAGTGGAGGCAAAGGTAGAGGCAGAAGCGATAGTTATCACAATAGTGGTGGGGGATCTAGAGGTGTTGGTGGATATGAAGGTGGTGGTTGGAGCAGTGGTGGTTATGGAGGTGGGAGGAGCGATGGAGGTTACAACCGTGGTGGTGGCAGAGAGAGAGATCGGGGATATGATGGTGGATCCTGCTTCTTGACAGATTATGGTGATTTTGATGGGAACTGGAGAAACTAAAGAACGACCAATCCAATCTACTGCTTATGGAACTATGTATTTATAGTAGAGATGGTTCTAGTTATCCAAGGTTTTTGATTTGCTTTATGCGTGTTCATTTTTTATCTATGTCATCGCTTGTGTCTTAGAAAACTTGGTGTGTTACTTGGTTGATGAAATCAAAAAGAAGAAATGTTGAATTTGAATTGTTCTATGTTAAAAAAAAACTAAAAACCCTAAACTAAAACTTGAACCTAAAACCTAAATCCTAAACCACAACCCAAACCTAAACCAAAAATAAAAGAAATTAAAATAAAACCTACCCTAAACCCACCCTAAACCTATAGCCTAAACCCAAAATCCTACCAAACAAAAACCCTAACCCAAAACACCTAAACCCTAAACCCTAAACAAACCCGAAAACCACAAGCTGATCACTAAATCCTAAACCCTAACCCCACTAATCCTGAAACCCTATAAAACCCTAAAATTCCAAACTAAACCCTAAACCTTAAACCCAAAAAAAAACCTAAACTAAACTAAATAAAATATAAAAATAAAATAAATAAAACTTAAACATAAATAATTATAAAATAAAATAAAATAAAACTAAAACCAAAATAAAATAAAACCTAAACTAAACTACAAATTAAAATAAACCTAATAATTAAAAACCAAAATAAACTAAAAACTAAACATAAAATAAAATAAAAACTAAATAAAAATGTAAACCAAAAAAATAAACCTAAAAATAAATAAATTATTAAACCTAAATAATAAACTAAAAAATAAACTAAACCTAAAATAATAAAAATTTAAACAAAATGAAATAAACCTAAACTAAACTAAAATAAATAAAACCTAAACCTAAACCAAAAAATAAACAAAACCTAAACCTAAACCTAATCCTAAAATAAATAAATTTATATAAACTAAAAATAAACCTAAACTTAAACTGAAAAAAAAACCTAAAACTAAACCTAAAATAAAAACCTAAAACCTTAACATAAAAAATAAAATAAAAAGCTAAACCTAACCCTAAAAATAAAAAGTAAAACCTAAACCAAAAAAATAAAATAAAATAAAGTCAACTAAACTAAACTAAACTTAAACTTAACCTAAAAATAAACTAAAATAAAACCTAAATAAAATAAACTAAACTAAATTAAAATAATAAATAAACCCAAATAAAAATAATCTAAAATAAATAAAGAAATAAACTAAGTAAACTAAATAAGCAAACCTGGGTTTAGTTAATTTAAAATAATAATAAAAAAAAACCTTAAAATCTAAACCTTAAACCCTAAACCCTAAAACTTAATCCAAAACACTAAACCTTAAAACCTACAACTAAAACTGACCCTAAACCCTAAGCACCAAAAACCCTAAACCTAAACCTAAACCCTAAACCCTAAACCCCAACCCTAAACCAAACCCATAATCAAAACCAAACCCTAACCCTAAACCCTAAACCCTAAACCCAAAACCCCAAACCCTAAACCTAAACTTAAAGTATCTAAATAAATTATAAAAATAAACCTAAACCTAATCTCTAAGAATTGGCAAAACTTTGATGGCAGGAACATCATTGTCAACTAGGCTCATTCTAGATTTGGTGGTGGAGGCAAAGGCAGAAATGGCGATTATCATAATGGTGGTGAGGGATCTAGGGAGCTGATGGATATGGAGGTGGTGATCAGAGCAGTGGTGGTTATGGAGGCAGGAGGAGCGACGGAGGTTACATTCCTGGTGGTGGCGGAGAGAGATCGAGGATATGATGGTGGATCTCGCTACTCAAGAGGCCAGGGTGGTTTTGATGGAAACTGGAGAAACTGAACAATGGTTGAACTGATCTGCTACTTCTGGAACTATCTATACATTAGAGATGGTTTTACTTATCTAGGATTTTTTATTTTCTCTATGGGTGTTCATTTTTTGTCTATGTCGTTGCTTATGTCTTAGAGAACTTGTGGTGTTACTTGGTTGATGAAATCGAAATGAAGAAATGTTGAATCTGAATTTGTTCTTTGTTAAGAAAAACTAGAATCCCTAAATCCTAAGCTAAAAACTTGAATCCTAAACCTAAAGCCTAAACCTAAACTCTAAAAACTAAAAAAATAAAAATAACCCAACCACTCTAAAACCACACCACTAAACCACAAAATACAACCATAAAGCCTAAACACTAAATCTAAACCCTAAACCATAAACCACACTGAGACCATAAACCTAAACCCTAAATCCTCCACACACTAAACCCTAGGCCAAACCCTAAAACTAAACTAAACTAAATAAAGCTAAAAAGATAAAATAAAACTAAACTAAAATATTAAATAAAACCTAAACTAAACCTAAAAAAAATAAAATAAAATAAAAAAAAATAAAATAAAATAAATAAAACCTAAAATAACTAAAAATAAAATAAACTTAAGAATAAAACATAAAGAAAATAAAAGAAAAACATAAAATAAAATAAAATAAATCTAAAATAAAATTAAATAATTAATAAAACTAAACCTAAAAAAAAACCTAAAATAAATAAAAATAAAATAAACCCTAACTAAAACTAAACCTAAAATAAAAATAAAATATACAAGAAATAAATAAACTAAACATAAACTAAAATAAACTAATAAATAAAGAATAACCTAAAATAAACTATAAACCTAAAATAAAACTAAATAAATAAAATAAAACAAAAGAAAAGAAAATAACCTAAACTAAAATAAAACTAAAATAAACTTAAAATAAATGCTAACCTAAACATGAAAAATAAAATAAAAACCTAAACTTGAAAAACAAAATAAAATTAAAACTCTAAAATAAATAAACTATACCTAAATGTAAAAAATAAACTAAAATAAAACCCTAAATTAAAATAAATAAACTAAATTAAATAAAAAAAAAACAAAAAATATAAATGAAAAAAATAAAATAAACTAAATAAAACCTCTTGGTATACTTAATTTAAAATAAAAAAATAAGAAAATCTCATCCACAATCCTAAAACCCTAAACCCTAAAATAAAACTAACCCTAAACCCTAAATCTGATGCTAGGCCACAACCCTAAACCAGGCTGACACTAGGCGGACCTTGACCACAAACTAAACTAACATGGGCGTGAAACCCTAAAATAAACCTGGCTATCTGACCCTAGGCCCTACTAAACTGAGCCACACCCTAGACCATAATCACACCTGAGCCAAACCACAAAAATTTAAACTAAACTAAATAAAGATTAAAAATAAAATTAATAAAACCAAAACCTAAATAATAAAATAAAATAAAATAAAACCTAAAGCTAAAACTAAATGTAAAATAAAAATAAAATAAAATAAAAATAAAATAAATTATAAGAAATAAATAAAACTAAACTAAAAAAAAAATAAAAATAAAAGATAAAATAATAATAAAATAAAAATAAAATGTAATATAAAATTAAAATAAAATAAAACTAAATAAAATCCTAAACCTAAAATTAAACCTACAAATAAATAAAATAAAACTAAACCCTAAACTAAAACTAAACCTAAACAAAATAAAATAAACTAATATAAACTAAAATAATTAAAACCTAAACCTAATACAAAATAAACTAAACCTATTTGCTAAACTAAAATAATAAAGTAAACTAAAAATAAACCTAAACCTAAACTCAATTAAAATATAAAATCTAAACTAAAAAAAAAATAAAATAAAACTACTAAACTAAAATAAAATAAAACTAAACCTAAAATAAAATAAAAAACTCATAAAAAATAAACTAAACCTAAACCTAAACCTAAAAAAAAATCTAAAATAAAAACCTAATCTAAAATAAATAAACCTAAAATAAATAAATAAACAAAATAAAAAAACCTAAATAAAAATAAAAAAAATAAAATAAACCAAATAAACCTAAACCTATTGGTTTACTTAATTTAAAATAATAAAAAAAAAATCCTAAACTATAAACCCTAAATCCTCAACCATAAAACCTAAACCCTAAATAATAAAACTAACACTAAACTAAATCCTACAAACTACAATAAACCACAACCCTAAAAACCTTAAATCTTAAACCTAAACCCACAAACCTTAAACCCTAAACCTAAACCCTAAACCCAAAAGCATGAACACTAAAACCATAAATCCTAAACCCAGGTTGATCGATATTTATGAAAGGCGATCTTAAAGAATTCGACAAAGAGGTTGTGAAATACAAACGTGCTCTTGGCTTTTGGTCTTGTTCTTTGCTATTGATAGTTGTTCCTCCAAGCAACACTGGTTTGGATCCTTAACAGACTACTTTCTTCTAGGATCTCAACATCCCAACTAAGATCAACAAGGGTTCTATTAAAATTATCATCTTGGTTAAGCTGATTAAATAAGGTGATAAGGTGGGATCCTTAGAGCCCAATCTCCTTGCTATGCTTGGGATTAAGACATCCTCTTATGGAATTGTCATCTAATTTGTGTATGATGATGGTTTGGTGTTAAGTCCTGAGGTGCTTGACCTCATTGAAGATGATCTCATCAAAAAGTTTTTGATAGGCCTTTCAATGATCACTTCTCTCTCACTGGCCCTCTCTTATCCCACCCACTTGTAGCACCCACATGTTCATCAATGCTTAAAGAATGTTCTCACTATCATAATTTCCACGATTACACATACCTCGAAGGATAATGAGTATTTGAATGATCTAGTAATTTTGATGTGGTACATTTACACACTTTACTACTCTTGATGCTTCTACAGGTCTGGCTATTGCAGTGGAAGAGAAGAAGGAAGAGCATACTGAGGAATCTGATGATGATATGGGTTTTTGCTTATTTGACTAAGCTTTGTTGGCCTTTTATAAAATCAAATTTATTATCTCTAGGAGTTTAATCAATTTGTGAAATACTATTTTGTGAATTATTGAATTGCATTTTAGTTTTTCCTATTATATTAGTTATTAGAGGATAATGTTTGTTTGATTTAGTAATTTCTTATTTGTTATGGAATCATTTGAGTTTAAAATAAAATAAAACCTTAAAGCCTAATCCCCAAACTCTAAACCTAAACCTAAAGTAACTAAATAAATTAAAAAATAAATTTAAGCCCCTAATAAACCTAAACCTCAATCGAAACCCTAAAAATGGGCAAAACCTTGATGGTAGGAACATCACCGTCAAGCAGGCTTAGTCTAGATCTAATGATGGAGGCAAAGGTGGTGGTGGCAGTTATTGCAGTGGTGGTGAGGGATCTGGAGGTGCTGGTGGATATGGAGGTGCTTGTCGGAGATGTGATGGTTATGGAGGTAGGAGGAGCGAAGAAGCGAAGAAGCCGTGGTGGTGGCAGAGGAAGAAATCAGGGATATGATGGTGGATCCCACTACTCGAGAGGCCGGCGTGGTTCTGATGGGAACTGGAGAAATTGAAGAATGGTCAATCTAATCTACTGCTTATGGAACTGTGTCTTTATAGTATAGATGGTTCAAGTTTTCTAATGTTTTGATTTGCTCAATGCATGCTCATTTTTTATCTATGTCTTATGTCTTAGAAAACATGGTGTGTTACTTGGTTGATGAAATCAAAAGAAGAAATGTTGAATGTGATTTTATTCTCTATTAAAAAACCAAAATCCTAAACCTAAACTAAAACCAAACCTTAAACTTAAAACCTAAACCTAAACCCTAAACCCTAAAACAAAATAAATAAAAAAAAAAAAAAAATAAATTAAAAAAAACCTAACCTAAACCTATAACCCTAACCTAAACCAACCTAAAACCCCAAAACCAAAACCCCAAAACCCTAAACCCTTAATGCCAAAAGAATAAAACCCAAACCTAAACCAGGTTGAGCTAATTTTATGTAAGGTGATCTTAAAGAAGTTGCAAGAGGTTGAAAAATAAAGTTGGTGCTCCTTTGTATTGGTCTTGTTGCACCTATTGATGTTGTGGTTCCTCCAGACAATATTGGTATGGATCCTTCACAGACTTCTTTCTTCTAGGATCTCAACATCCCAACTAAGATGAACAAGGGAATTGCTGAAATTATCCCTCGGGTTGAGCTGATTAGAAAAGGCGATAAGGTGGGATCCTCGAGGATGCTCTCCTCAGCTTGGGATTAGGCCATTCTTTATGGCCTTGTCATCCAGTACATGTATGATGATGGTTCGGTGTTTAGTCTTTAGTGCTTGACGAAGATGATTTCATCAAAAAGTTTTCAGCATGCCTTTCAATGATCACTTCTCACTCACTAGACCTCTCTTATCCCACCCTTACTATAGCCCCACATGTTCATCAACCCTTACAAGAATGTCCTCTCCATCATGATTGCCAATGATTACACATACCCATGAGAAGGTTAAAGTATTTGAAGGGTCTAGTAAATTTAATGTGGTTGTTGCTTTGGTGCTTACTACTCTACTCTTGCTTCTCCACTCTTTGTGGAAGAAGAACGAAGTGCCTGCTGAGGAATCTAATGATGATATGGGTTTCATCTTGTTGACTTCTATAAAATAAATTTTTATTGTATCTAGGAGTTAAATCATTTTGTGAAATATTTTTTTGTGAATTTTTTAATTGAATTTTATTTTATCTATTTTATTATTATAGGATAATGTCTTATTTGATTTAGTAATTTCTTATTTGTTATGGAATCATTTGAGTTAAAAATAAAATAAAATAAAAGCCTAAACCTTAACTATAAACCCAAACTAAACTAAAACTAAAGTAACTAAATAAATTAAAAATAAACCTAAACCCACAAAACTTATAAACCTAAACCTTAAACCCTAAAACCTAATAGACTAAACCTAAACCTAAACCCTAAGAATGGGTAGAACCATGACACCAAGAACATTTTTTTAAACTTTGTCCAAGTTTGTGAAAATAGACTTGTTGATTTTGAGGGAGGTAGTAAGTATCCTCATATATCTTTGAACTATAAATGGCTTGAGATCTCCTTTGACACAGTAGAAGATCCCACTCTCACGAACTTCATATCTTGATGTAGAGAGGATGGAACTATGATGTCCTCAGTATCCATGGTCTCCCAAGCAAGCGTTGAAAGATGTATTTGAGTCTATAATGTGAAACTTGGCTTTGGTCTTGATCATCTATCTCCAATGGCAACACTATGGAGCTAAGGCACTTGACCTCACTTTTGGAGTGCAAATTCAATCTTTCCATCTTAGACTTAGGAGTCTTCTAGACACTAATACTTCTTAAGTCAGAAGACACTTCTAATAATTAGGTAAACACTTACCCTTCAACCTAAATCCAATCCATGTTCACCTTCTTAATCCAAACCTCAAGATCAATTTAAACATTAAATTCAAATCCAAATCCAAACCCAATTCCAAAACCAAATGATTGAAGCCCATGATCAATCCCAAACTTGAAACCCCCTTCTAGCCATATGACCTATCCCAACTCGACTAAATCTTAATCCAAATCAATCCAAAATAAATTGATTTTCTCATAATCAATTTATATCTTCAATCATCTTCTAAATATAAATCAAATCTACATTCAAATGATCAAAACTAAATCCAACTAAATCAAATTAAATCAAAACCCTTCAGCCATATGACCAATCCCATGGACTTAGCTAGATCTTAATCCAAATCAAGTCAAACTCAATTGATTCTCACAAATCAATTACATTTCAATCATCTTCATAAATTTAAATGAAATAAACATTTAAATCATCAAAACTAAATCAAAACCAAATCACAATCCAAACCTAAGCCACATGACCCAACTCCGTGGGCTTAGCCAAATTTCATTATCCAAAACCCAAATTCAATTGATTTTTTCATGAATCAATCATACCTTCAATCATATTCACAAATATAAATGAAATCTATAATCATCAAGCCAAACCAAAATCAACCCAAGTCAAACCCAACTTAACCCTTTTAACTTGAAATGTTCAAATGAACCAAAACACATTTGAACCCAAGCCAATTGTAATTGAATTTATATATCAATCCCAAATCCATATATATAAACTCAACTAATTCAAACTCAACCCAAAATAAAGCCAATTAAACCCAATTGGTCCACTTGACCCAAAGTGGCCAATTTGACCTATTTGAGCAAAGTTCTAATCCTACCCAAATTGGATTGAACCAAGTCCATCAAAACCTCCCATCATGATTGTTGATCACCCTAGGTTGATCAATTGCCACAAATTGGGTCAAACCAAGTCAACTTGGTCATTTGACCAAGTCAACCTCTTAACCCATATTAACCCAAACTAGCCAAATTACAACCTAAGCCAAATCCCTTGAAATCAATGATCCATACCAAATCAAAATCAATATTTCAATATGACTTAACCTTCAATTGATTCAAACATAACCTAATTGGCCCTCTTGACCCAAGTTGACCCAAATTGACCTAAAAGACAAAATTGGGTCAAATAAAAATAAAACAAATTGATTATGACCAATACCTCATTCATTCCAAATTGATTGTTGAACTTGACCAAAGACATGATTGGACCCAATTGAACCCAATTGACCTAGCCAAAGTGACCTAAAGGTTCAAGTTGGATTAAATCAAAATAAATCCAAATTAATTAAAATCAAAGCCTACAATCATCTTAAATTGGTTAACTAAACAAACCAACACCCAACCCAATTTGGCCAATTTAGTCAAATGGTCAATTTTACACATTTCACCCAAATGAATTCAAATGAGCCAAAATCAAATCTAAGCCAACTAAACCAAACCAATTGAACCAAAACATCCCAAATGATCATATGAACTTGATCAACCCTTTGTTTGATTTGACCAATTGGTCAAAAACAACAATTTGACCTAAATGACTCAAATTGAGCCAAACCTAACCAAATTAACTCCAATAGACTTGAAATTTGGGCTAACCCACTTTTGGCTCATTTCAAATCTTCCCAAATCAATTCTAATGCCAAATGATTATTCTACCCTTGGGTTAAGGGCATCACATGAGATAAATCACACATGTTAGTGGTCATTTCCATTCCTTGTCCACTTGGTACTCCCCCAATGGTCCACCTAGGCATTCAAAGATTAGCCAACCTGACCCAAGGGGTGGTTGGGTCGTCCATGACCCATGGGAGGTGAAATCACCTCACCTTTCCCATTGGAGCATTTGAAACCCATAGGACACCCATGATCTTTCCTTTGCAGCCCTCCACACCTTCAACCAACCATGCTGAGCCAACTCACCTCTTCCCTACCACCCATGACTCCTTGAGATTGTTGGATGACCACTAGAAGCCAAACTTCGATCCCACCATTCGATCAAGATGAAGGGGTATACACCCTCTCATTTCCACTCAAACACACACATAAAATCATTTCAAAGAACCCTAGCTACCAAGATGAGAGAGCCATTCCTAGCTCCCAAGCTCATTTCTTGATTAGAAAATGCCATTCCCATCCATCCTAAAATAGGACACTCCCATTTCTGACCTAACTTCTCCATTTCTCCATCAAAATCAAATTAACTTTATGCGTACCTTCTCTAAACCTCATCGATTAAGAATGAGTCATCTCCCAAGCTTCTTGAGCATCGGAGGTGGGACTTCGATCAAAGTCGACCTCCAAATCATCAGTTCTTGGCCTTCCGAGTGAATGTCAAGGAATTGATCCAATTGTTGCTCAAAAGGGCTTCATCTCCACTAGATGAAGCTTCCTCAATCATTGAGCTTGATCTTGAGCTCCAATGAGGTATGCTTCCAAAATTGATCCTTAGGCAAAAATGGGTTGGAGCTTTTTGAAGAAAACTTGCATCTCATGTGATCTTGATGGTTGGATCCCCTTCGATCAATGTCATGAAGGTGTGGGATCCTTTTAGAGTTGATCCAACCTTGGGTAAGCTCGGATCAAGTGAGCAATTGAGGATGAACTCCATTCTCCCTCACTTTCATGACATTAGATCATGCACCATCCATTTCTAATGATCAAAATGGATGGTTGTGATTAAATCTATTAGATTGATCTAAATTAATCCTATAAAGCTATGGGATTAATAGTTGTCATATGATCTTAGATAGGATGGTGGACGAGAAAGCATGACTGCCACTTCCATGTAGGTGTTAAGTTGGATAAGTTTTAAGTAGCCAATCCCACGATACCATGTGGAAAGCATGCGCCGTGCACCATTCATGTAAGATTAGGCTTTAATTAGGCATAATTAATCATTTTTAATGGCTAAAAATTATAAAATCATAAATTAATCATAGAGAAATAAAAAATGTAAATAAATACTCATTTTAAAAGTATTTTAGAGGAGAATTAATTAAATATGATCTTTACTAATTTTGAACAGTGATTAAAGTTTAATTACAAAATTAATTAGATTAATTACTACTTATTATTTGAGCAATTAATCCCAAATTTTAAGGGTTAATTTAATTGGATGACCTGTTCCTCCCATGATTTTCTTGAGATTTATTGCTCACTTAATTAAGAAAATTGAGTAACTAAACCTTAACTACTCTTTTAAGTTAATTAATGATTAATTAATGCCATGAATAGTAATAAATTGGTTAATTAAGTATATTAATCATTGTTCAATAGTAAGTGAACTAAAGAATAGGGTTGGGACCCCTTTCACTAAGTTCATTTCACCCTTTTTTTAAAATGAAATTAATTAAGATTTAACTTATTAATTAAATCACTTAATCAAATTGAAATCATAATCACATCGAACCTTAATTAATTAAATCATGGGGTAGATCTTTAGGTGTTTAATAACCTAAAGGAGTTTAATGAAATTATGGTTACTCCACATGTGGGAAAACCATAAGAGTAATTAATTAAGTCCCTTAATCTAATTAACTATTAATCATGAGCCAATTGCATTAGGCCCCTTTTATTTCCTAGGATCATTGCAAGTTTATTTTCCATGCATATCATGTTGGCTCATAATTATTTAGTTAATTACTTTAAAGAGACATAGGTAAGGGTAATTAATTCATCTAATTAAGGGTTCAACTTAATTAACCCATAAAATCAACTTAATTACATTTCCTTAAATTAAATCAAATCAATAATGTGGGAATGGGTTTAAAACAACAAGTGATGATTTCTCATCTCCTCTTTAAATCAAATCAAATCAAAACTTAATTAATAAAGCTTTGGTTTGCTTTAAATAATCTTATTTGATTTGATTATCCTTAAGAACTACTTTGGTTGAATGAATCACATGCTTATATTTTATTGTCCTCTTTGCAATCATGTTAAATGGTATGTCATTTGAATTCATGCATCCATCAAAATCAAGTAAAACAAAATGGATTTCCTTTATGTAAGCTTGCATGTGTTGATATAACTTATAATATGCATGGATATTATCACTATTAAATCCAAATGTATTTTTCAAAAGCTTAAAAATGAATAATAATATGTGTTATGATGCTAGTTATTAGTACATAAGAAATGCATGTGCTTATAGCTTAAGTGTATGCACATTGTGTTTTCTTTCCTCTATTCATGTGTTGACTTCTATAAGATTGAATGGTATTGGGTATATAGCCTGGACATCCCAGGAACACGAGGCTTTACCTAGCCCCAAGGAGGTCATTTGATTACCTCACTTCCCTAGTTTAATAATGTCATGTACCCATTTTATTTCATTCTTATGTATTTCAGCATTAGAATTTGGATAGAGTTTTAATTCATATATATATATATATATATATATATATATGATTCAATAAAAAATATATTCTTTGCATGGTTTTCTTTCCCTCATTTATGTATACATCCATGTGTGTCCAAGAAAAGAAAGTATATAGTCTAGACATCTCGAGAATACTGAGGCTTTAGTTAGCCCTAAGGAGGTCATTTGATTACCTCACTTCCTTGGTTTAACAATGACATGTACTTTCTATATCTTTGTACATGTATATGTATATGTGATTTGTGAATTCCCATTTTACATTAAAATTGCATGCATTCATAATTGACTAAGTGGTTGAATTAATTAGCCATATGATTTGGAGCTTACTTCCTATGTTCATGTATACAAATTTACATATGTTTGAATGCAAATGAGTATATAGTTTGGACATCCTGAGAATATGAGGCTTTAGCTAGCTCCAAGGAGTTCATTTCATTACCTCACTTATCTGGTTTAACAATATGCCTATTTAATTTCATTCTTATGTCCTTTTTTTGTATTAGAATTTGGATAAAGTTTTAAATTAATATGTTTAAATAATTCAATCAAACAAAATATAAATTCTAAACATACACATACATTCATCATTTAAGTGTGCTAAAATATGTTGCATGTATGGATACACTTAGGATTAAATCATATGCATGTTACATGTGATGGAATGGAATGATTTAATATATGTCATGTGGTAGTAATTCAATTAAATTAATCTTAAGATGCCTTTCATTTTGTATAGGATTATTTAAAGTGAACCTAAACTTAGGATTAGTTAAACCATTTTAAGCCATTCACTAAAGAGAACTAAATCAAATTAATAAACTTTAGAAAGTGACTTAAGGTAGGGATGAAAGAGGGCAATCCTCTTTTCTCTCTTTATAACACTTAGTTCTAAGTGTAATCAAATGAAACAAAAAAATAGAAATTAAAATTCTCAAATCAATTAAACTACTTTTAGTGAAATCAACCTTTCATATTAAATTGAATCCCTCTACACTTAGAAAATACAACACTAATGCCTAAGACTTACCACAAAAGCCTTAATACACATTAGAATTAAGTCACCACAGCACTAAGTTAGGATGGTGTATGATGTGATGTATGTTTTGTTTTATGATGTATCTTTTTAGATTAGATGTTAGGGTGTATGCTTCATAGACTAGAAGTTAGGCAAATATTGGCCTAATCTTATTTTCTGTAGGGATTATGCTTAAGGGATGCTTAAAAATAAATGTGAATGCTCTTTTTGTAGGTTGCTTAAATCCTGAAGCATAATCCAAGTTAGGATAGGTGGGCATAGTTACCCATGTGTAGGGTGCTAAGTTCAAATTATAAATACAACTACTTGGGATTATATGTATATTTAGCTAACCTCTATTTTACAGGTATAGTTAGATTAACTTTTCCCACATAAATGTAATTTTTGCAATAGGAATTAGGATTAGTGCTATGGGTAATTTGGATGAATAGTGGCCAAAAGGCTTTATCTTGGGGTGCCTTATGATGCCTTTGAAGCAAGCACCATCCAAATCAAAGAAGGAACCAAATCAGAAATAAAGATATGAAGAAAAAGGACCCTCATAGTATTTAATACAATTATAATTATTTTTTTATATTCTAGGTTCTATAAAGGTAGAGCTAAGCTACCCATCTTTTCTATCTTCGGGTTGTGCAGCGGTACCTGACTACACCGGCCTTTTATTATTTTATGATAGTTTATATAATTGTTACATGTTATGTTTACATTGCATTAGGATGTGCTTTTCATAGTTTCTTAAATAATTAATGCTTTAATTTGTGGCTTGGATACGATTGGGCTCTTAGGATAAAAATAAAAAAAATAAAACCTAAAAATAAAAAATAAAAAATAAAACCTAAACCCAAAAAATAAAATAAAAAAAAACTCAACTAAAAAATAAACCTAAACCTAAAAAATAAACTAAAATAAAATTTGAATGAAATAAATAGGCATTGAATTGAGAGTGCTTTTAAAAATAGTGAGCCTACCACCAAAGGAAAGCAAATGGAATTCCCAAGTAGAAATTTTATTTAATTTTTTTTGAATTAACTTATCAAAAGATGGGATCATTCTAGACCATTAAAGAGAGGAGCATCCAAGTACTTTAGAAGTAAGTGTTGATGTTTAAAATTAGTGATATGCAAGATTTGATTGATTTTATTATTGGAGATATGAGAGGAAGTGATAAAATAGCTTATATTATCATTGATAGAAAGGCCACTTTCTCTACCAAATTTATTTATAAAATTCTTGAGATTCTTGATATGATAGAAGCATTGCAAAAAATAATTAAATCATCTACAAAGTTGAAGTGGGAAACAGAAAGACCACCAAGAGTTCTGTAGTACATACAAGGATTGTTTAAGAATAAATCATCGATGCTCATAGATAAGTACTCAACAGCAATAATAAATAAAGTAGGAGATAAAGGATCCCCTTGTCTTAAGCCATGGGAAGAGGGAAAGAAACCCAAGGCTTCCCCATCAAGCAAAATAAATATCTAGACATTATTAATACAATTTTTAATAAAATAAATAAATCTATTAGAAAAACTAAATAAATTTAGAATATGTAAAACAAAATCCCAAGAGATGTTGTCAAAGGCTTTGGTAATATCTAATTTGAAAGGAATGTTGCCACCTCTATTCTTGGCATCAAGATCATGAATTAATTCTTGAGCAAGTAAAATATTATCATAAATAGATCTACTTCTAACAAAACTTGATTGGTTGAGAGAGAGAGATCTATTAAGTAAGGACTAAACTTGTTGGTAAGAATTTTGAAA
This sequence comes from Cymbidium sinense, assembly GCA_021442155.1. Taxonomy (NCBI): domain Eukaryota; kingdom Viridiplantae; phylum Streptophyta; class Magnoliopsida; order Asparagales; family Orchidaceae; genus Cymbidium; species Cymbidium sinense. The sequence continues at coordinate 5,728,586 of CM038215.1, read as the reverse complement.
TCAACTTATTAAAGAAGGTGTAAAGACTAATAGGTCTAAAATCACTCCAATAGTGTGGATTATCTTTCTTAGGAATGAGAACAATATAAGTACTAGAAAAATATCTAGGAAAAAGGATTACCATTAAAAATCAAATCACAACCTCAATCAAATCATTTTTAATGATAAACCAACATTTTTCGAAAAATTGAGTAGTAAAACCCTCCGGACCAGCAACAAATCTATGTTCATGCTATTAAGAACTTTAAAAATTTCATCTTCATTAGTTATAATGGTAAGCAATCATTATCATCATTAGTAATAATAGAAGAATCAAATGTGGTTTAAATAGCTTCATAAGAGCAATTCTTATTAAGCATATTTCTAAAGTAATTAATAACATATTCCTTGATATCATTATTCTATGTAATCCAATCTACATTATTGTCTTTAATTTTTGAATATTATTTAAAGCTCTGTATTTATTAATTAAAGCATGGAAATAAAGTATTCACCATCGTAATATTTTACTAGCGACTTTATAAGTCTCTTCCATATTTTGGAAGTGAACAAGTTTATCTTTTCCTCGGTAGTCCTTAATCTTAGAAGGATCATATATAGAGACTTCAAGATCACAAACTAATTTTTCCATATCTTTAATATTAACAAAAAGGTTTTTAAAATAATGGTTGTTCCACCAATGCAAATTTTATTTAAGTCTTTCAAGTTTAAACCAAAGTTTATTCATCCCCATAATCGAATTATCAAGATGCAAAGGAGCTTTCAAATTAATAGCCACAACATCAAAAAAAAATCAATATGCTAAATCCACATGTTCTAAAATCTAAAAGGAGAGGAGTTTTTTAATCTATTAGGATTGTATTTAATAGAAACTAGAATAGGGGCATGATCTGACAAGGTTCTATTGAAATGAAAAATAGAAGTAATAGGCCACTAAGCAATCCAATGAGTAATAAAAAGGTTCCAGCTCAACACTTGCCAAAGTCTAGCATTTTGCCAAGTATAATTAGAACCCTTAAGACAATATCAAGCAAATAACAATCAAGGATCATATTGGAAAAATCTTCCATGAGAATAGTCACCATAGGGTTTTAGGTTTAAGGTTTAGGGTTTTATTTTTAATTTTTCTAAAATTAAATAAATTGGTACATTTAGGTTTATTTAGTTTATTATTTTATTTATTTCATTTATTTTATTTTTTATTTTTTAAGTTTATTTTTATTTTATTTCAATTAGTTTATTTATTTTAGGTTTATTTATTTTAATTTATTTTTAGGTTTAGGCTAAGGTTTAGGTTTACTTTTTTAGTTTGATTTTATTATTATTTTTTTTTTAGGTTTAGGTTTTATTTTTTATTTTTAGGTTTATTTTAAATTTTTATTTTATTTTTAGTTTAGGTTTATGTTCAAGATTAGGTTTATTTTATTTTAGGTATTATTTATTATAGTTTAGGTTTAGGTTTATTTTATTTTATTTTAGGTTTAGGTTTTTTTTTAGTTTAGGGTTTAGGTTTTACTTTTATTTTTAAATTTTATTTTTAGGTTTATTTTTTAGGTTTAGGTTTTATTTAGTTTTTATTTTATATTATTTTAGGTTTATTTTATTTTATTTTATGTTTAGTTTTTATTTTATTTAGGTTTTTTATTTTTTAATTTAGTTTAGGATTTATTTTATTTTTTTAATTTAGCTTTTATTTTCTATTTTATTTTCTTTTGAGGTTTAGGTTTTTGGTTTATGTTTTATTTTATTTTATTATTTTATTTTTTTTTTTTTTTGTTTAGGTTTTTTATTTGTCTTATTTTAGGGTTTATTTTAATTTTAGGTTTTTAGCATTTTAGTTTAGGGTTTAGGTTTATGTTTTATTTTAGGTTTATTTGTAGGTTTATTTTTTAGTTTAGGTTTAAATTTATTTTAGTTTATTTTATTTAGTTTAGGGTTAAGGTTTAGTTTTTTTTTGGTTTATTTTAGGTTATTTTTTTAGTTTAGGGTTTAAGTTTTATTTTTTATTTATTTTTAGGTTTTATTAATAGGTTTATTTTTTAGGTTTAGGTTTCATTTAGTTTTTATTTTATTTTATTTTATTTTAAGTTTATTTTAATTTTATTTTACGTTAGTTTTTATTTTATTTATATTTTGTTTTTATGTTTATTTTAATTTTAAATTTATTTTAGTTTTTTATTTATTTTATTTTAGTTTAGTTTTTTATATTATTTTATTTTTAGGTTTAGGTTTAGGTTTAGGTTTAGATCTTAGTTTAGATTTTTATTTTATTTATTTTATTTATTTTATTTAGGTTTAGGTTATTTATTTATTTTATTTTTAGGTTTTATTTAGTTTAGGTTTAGGTTTTTATGTTTTTAGGGGTTTAGGGTTTAGGTTTAGGGTTTGGGGTTTAGGGTTTAGGGTTTAGGTTTATGTTTAGGGTTTAGGGTTTAGGTTTAGGTTTAGGGTTTTTTAGGGTTTAGGTTTAGGGTTTAGGTTTTAGTTTAGGGTTTAGGTTTAACAGGTTTAGGTTTATGTTTAGTTAGGTTTAAGTTTAGTTTAGGTTAGATTTATGGTTTAGGGTTTTTAGGTTTTTAAAGTTTTAGGGTTTATGGTTATATGGGCATTTAGGGTTTAGGGTTTAGATTTATAGGGTTTAGGTTTAACATTTAGGATTAGGGTTTGTTTAGGGTTAGTTTAGTTGGGGTTTAGGGTTTATAATTTAGGTTTATGGTTTAAGGTTTAAGTTTAGGTTTAAGTTTATTTAGGGTTTAGGAATTAGGGGTTTAGGGTTTAATTTTTTTAAAAAAATTAAGTAAAGTAGGTTTAGGTTTATTTAGTATATTTTTTATTTTTTAGTTTATTTTATTTTTTTTTTTTTTTTGGTTTATTTTTATTTTTTTATATAGTTTGGTTTATTTATTTTAGTTTAAGTTTTTTTATTTTAGTTTCTTTTTTAAGTTTTTTAGTTTGGTTTATGTTTATTTTTAGTTAAGTTTTATTTTATTTTATTTTATGAGTTTAGGTTTTTTTTTTTTTTTTAGGTTTATTTTTTGGGTTTATTTTTTAGTTTAGGTTTAGGTTTATTTTTATTTTTTAATTTATTTAGTTTAGGGTTTAGGTTTAGTTTATTTTAAGTTTAAGTTTGGGTTTTATTTATTTTAGTTTAGTTTATTTTAGTTTAGGTTTTTGGTTTATTTTATTTATTTATTTTATATTTAGATTTTTTAATTTAGGTTTATGTTTATTTTTTATTAATTTTAAGTTTATTTTTTAGATATAAGTTTTTATTTTATTATATTTTAGGATTATTTTATTTTTATTTTATTGTTTTTTATTTTTTATTTAGATTTTCTATTTTTAGGTTTATTTATTTTATTTAGTTTGTTTTTATTAATTTTATTTTAGTTTAGTTTTTATTTTTTTTATTTTATTTCATTTTTAGGTTTAGGTTTAGGTTTTAGTTTAGGTTTTAGTTTTATTTTATTTTTTTAGTTTATTTTGGTTTAGGTTTTTATTTATTTTATTTTTAGGTTTTATTTAGTTTAGGTTTACATTTTTAGGGTTTAGGGTTTAGGGTATATGGTTTAGGGTATAGGGTTTGGGGTTTAGGGTTTAAGGTTGTAGGTTTTTAGGTTTATGGTTTAGGGTTTTGGGTTTAGGGTTTAGGTTTTAGGGTTTTATTTAGGGTTTAGAGTTTGGGGTTTAGAGTTTAGGTTTTTAGGATTTAGGGTTTAGGGTTTAGGGTTTATGGTTTTAAGTTTAGTTTAGGTTTAGTTTTAAGGTTTAGTTTAGGTTTAGCTTAATGTTTAGGGTTGTAGGTTTAGGGTTTAGTGTTTAGGGTTTAAGATTTTTTATTTTTTTTATTTATAATTTTATTTTGCTTCAAATTAAGTAAACTAGTAGGTTTAGGTTTATTTATTTTATTTTATTATTTATTTTTATTTAGAATTTATTTTATTTTTATTTAGTTTAATTTATTTATTTTAGGTTAATTCAATTTAGTTTAGGTTTTTTATTTTAGTTTATTTTTTAGGTATAGGTTAATGTTTATGTTTATTTTTTAGTTGAGTTTTATTTTTATTTCATTTTTAGGTTTAGGTTTTATTTTTTATTTTTAGGTTTAGTTTTAAATTTTTATTTTATTTTTTTAGGTTTAGGTTTTCGGTTTTATTTTATTTTTAGTTTAGATTTGGGTTCATATTTAATTAATTTAATTTTATTTAATTTAGCTTTAGGTTTAGGTTTAAATTTTATTTTTAGGTTTAGGTTTATTTATTTTAGTTTAGTTTATTTTAGTTTAGGTTTAGGTTTATTTTATTTTATTTATTTTATTTTATTTTTGGGTTTAGATTTTTTTTTAGTTTGAGGTTTAGGTTTTATTTTAGCTTTATTTTTTAGGTTTAGGTTTTATTTAATTTTATTTTATTTTATTTTAGGTTTATTTGATTTTTTTTATTTAGTTTTTTTATTTATTTAGGTTTTTTTTATTCTTAGGTTTATTATATATTTTTTAATTTCATTTAGGTTTTTTATTTATTTTATTTTAGTTTGTTTGTATTATTTTATTTTATTTTATTTTTTAGGTTTAGGTTTGGTTTTAGTTTATGTTTTTATTTTATTTTATTTTTATTTTAGTTTTAGGTTTTTTTAGATATTTCATTTTAGGTTTTATTTAGTTTAGGTTTAAGTTTTATGTTTTAGGTTTAGGTTTAGTTTAGGTTTAGGGTTTTAGGGTTTAGGGTTTAGGGTTTAGGGTTTAATGTTTAGGGTTTAGTGTTTAGGATTTAGGGTTTAGGGTTTTTTGGGCTTAGGGTTTAAGGTTTAGTGTTTAGGGTTAGCAAGTCTGAATTTTTTTAAAATAAATAAGTAAACCAGTAGGTTTAGGTTTTAGTTTATTTTTTTATTTTAGTTTATTTTATATTTTATTTTTATTTATGTTTATTTTTTATTATTTATTTATTTTAGTTTAGGTTTTTTATTTTAGTTTATTTTTTTGATTTAGGTTTAAGTTTAGGTTTTTATTTTATTTTTTTAGGTTTAGGTTTTAGGTTTTTCATTTAGGTTTATTTTTATGTTTTATTTTTTATTTTAGATTTAGGTTTATTTTTACTTTATTCTATTTTATTTAGTTTAGGTTTTAGTTTAAATTTAGGTTTAGATTTTATTTTAGTTTAGTTTATTTTAGTTCAGGTTTAGGTTTATTTTATTTTTATTTTATGTTTAGGTTTTTTTAGTTTAGGGTTTATGTATTATTTTTTATTTATTTTTAGGTTTTATTTTTAAGTTTATATTTTAGGTTTAGCTTTTTATTTAATTTTGATTTTATTTTATTTTAGGTTCAATTTATTTAGGTTTTGTATTCTTAGGTTTATTTTATTTGTTTAGTTTAGTTTAGGCATTTATTTATTTTATTTTAGTTTTTTTTATTAGTTTTATTTTATTTTAGTTTTAGGTTTAAGTTTATGTTTTAGTTTAGGTTTTTATTTTCTTTTATTTTATTATTTTATTTAGGTTTAGGTTTTATTTAATTTTGGATTAGGTTTTTTGGGCTTTAGGATTAGGGTTTAGGATTTAAGGTTTAGGGTTTAGGGTTTAGGGTTTAGGGTTTTAGGGTTTTAGGGTTTAGGATTTTAGGGTTTAGGGTTTAGGGTTTAGTGTTTAAGCCTTAGGGTTTAGGATTTTTAGGGTTTAGGGTTAGCTTAGGGTTTAGGTTTATTTTAGGCTACATAGTTTGAGGTTTAGGCTTTAGGCTTTAGGCTTTAGGGTTTTTATAATTTAAGGGGTAGTTTAGGGTTTAGGGTTTAGGAGTTTTGAGTTTAAGGTTTTAGGAGTTTAGGAATTGAGTTAAGGTTAAGGTTTAAGTTGCATTTAGGAGTTAGGGTTTAAGTTTAAGTTTAGGGTTTAGGGTTTAAGTT